>CAKAIZ010000185.1:0-15525 GCA_916610145.1 Eristalis arbustorum | reverse complement strand
TGTGATTTTTACTAGTTTCTTCTTTTCATATAAACTTTTTCTGGCTCTTTTACCTACTTTTTCATGGAAAATCTGATTATTTTCTCATATTTTTATATTATACTGCTATTTTATATATATACTGCGCTGAAACCCGCATTTCCTAAACTACTATGAAGTTTTTGATCTTTAACCAACTTTTTCCTGTGATTTTACTAGTTTCTTCTTTTCATATAACTTTTTCTGCTCTTTTACCTACTTTTTTCATGGAAAATCTGATTATTTTCTCAATATTTTTATATTATATATATATATATACTGCGCTGAAACCCGCATTCCTAAACTACTATGAAAGTTTTTGATCTTTAACCAACTTTTTCCTGTGATTTTTACTAGTTTCTTCTTTTCATATAACTTTTCTGCTCTTTTACCTACATTTTTCATGGAAAATCTGATTATTTTCTCAATATTTTTATATTATATATATATATACTGCGCTGAAACCCGAATTTCCTAAACTACTATGAAAGTTTTTGATCTTTAACCAACTTTTTCCTGTGATTTTTACTAGTTTCTTCTTTTCATATAACTTTTTCTGCTCTTTTACCTACTTTTTTCATGGAAAATCTGATTATTTTCTCAATATTTTTATATTATATATATATATACTGCGCTGAAACCCGCAATTTCCTAAACTACTATGAAAGTTTTTGATCTTTAACCAACTTTTTCCTGTGATTTTTACTAGTTTCTTCTTTTCATATAACTTTTTCTGCTCTTTTACCTACTTTTTTTCATGGAAAATCTGATTATTTTCTCAATATTTTTATATTATACGGCTATTTTTATATATATACTGCGCTGAAACCCGCATTTCCTAAACTACTATGAAAGTTTTTGATCTTTAACCAACTTTTTCCTGTGATTTTTACTAGTTTCTTCTTTTCATATAACTTTTTCTGCTCTTTTACCTACTTTTTTCATGGAAAATCTGATTATTTTCTCAATATTTTATATTATATATATACATATATATATACTGCGCTGAAACCCGCATTTCCTAAACGACTATGAAAGTTTTTGATCTTTAACCAACTTTTTCCTGTGATTTTTACTAGTTTCTTCTTTTCATATAACTTTTCTGCTCTTTTACCTACATTTTTCATGGAAAATCTGATTATTTTCTCAATATTTTTAAATTATACTGCTATATATATATATATATACTGCGCTGAAACCCGCATTTCCTAAACTACTATGAAAGTTTTTGATCTTTAACCAACTTTTTCCTGTGATTTTTACTAGTTTCTTCTTTTCATATAACTTTTTCTGCTCTTTTACCTACATTTTTCATGGAAAATCTGATTATTTTCTCAATATTTTTATATTATATATATATTTACTGCGCTGAAACACGCATTTCCTAAACTACTATGAAAGTTTTTATCTTTAACAAACTTTTTCCTGTGATTTTTACTAGTTTCTTCTTTTCATATAACTTTTTCTGCTCTTTTACCTACTTTTTTCATGGAAAATCTGATTATTTTCTCAATATTTTTATATTATATATATATATACTGCGCTGAAACCCGCATTTCCTAAACTACTATGAAAGTTTTTGATCTTTAACCAACTTTTTCCTGTGATTTTTACTAGTTTCTTCTTTTCATATAACTTTTTCTGCTCTTTACCTACATTTTTCATGGAAAATCTGATTATTTTCTCAATATTTTTATATTATATATATATATACTGCGCTGAAACCCGCATTTCGTAAACTACTATGAAAGTTTTTGATCTTTAACCAACTTTTTCCTGTGATTTTTACTAGTTTCTTCTTTTCATATAGCTTTTTCTGCTCTTTTACCTACTTTTTTCATGGAAAATCTGATTATTTTCTCAATATTTTTATATTATACTGCTATTTTTATATATATACTGCGCTGAAACCCGCATTTCCTAAGCTACTATGAAAGTTTTTGATCTTAAACCAACTTTTTCCTGTGATTTTTACTAGTTTCTTCTTTTCATATAACTTTTTCTGCCCTTTTACCTACATTTTTCATAGAAAATCTGATTATTTTCTCAATATTTTTATATTATATATATATATATATACTGCGCTGAAACCCGCATTTCCTAAACTACTATGAAAGTTTTTGATCTTTAACCAACTTTTTCCTTTGATTTTTACTAGTTTCTTCTTTTCATATAACTTTTTCTGATCTTTTACCTACATTTTTCATGGAAAATCTGATTATTTTCTCAATATTTCTCAATATTTATATATATTTATATATTGCGCTGAAACCCGCATTTCCTAAACTACTATGAAAGTTTTTGATCTTTAACCAACTTTTTCCTGTGATTTTTACTAGTTTCTTCTTTTCATATAACTTTTTCTGCTCTTTTACCTACTTTTTTCATGGAAAATCTGATTATTTTCTCAATATTTTTATATTATACTGCTATTTTTATATATATACTGCGCTGAAACCCGCATTTCCTAAACTACTATGAAAGTTTTTGATCTTTAACCAACTTTTTCCTGTGATTTTTACTAGTTTCTTCTTTTCATATAACTTTTTCTGCTCTTTTACCTACTTTTTCATGGAAAATCTGATTATTTTCTCAATATTTTTATATTATACTGCTATTTTTATATATATACTGCGCTGAAACCCGCATTTCCTAAACTACTATGAAAGTTTTTGATCTTTAACCAACTTTTTCCTGTGATTTTTACTAGTTTCTTCTTTTCATATAACTTTTTCTGCTCTTTTACCTACTTTTTTCATGGAAAATCTGATTATTTTCTCAATATTTTTATATTATATATATATATATACTGCGCTGAAACGCGCATTTCCTAAACTACTATGAAAGTTTTTGATCTTTAACCAACTTTTTCCTGTGATTTTTACTAGTTTCTTCTTTTCATATAACTTTTCTGCTCTTTTACCTACATTTTTCATGGAAAATCTGATTATTTTCTCAATATTTTTATATTATATATATATATACTGCGCTGAAACCCGCATTTCCTAAACTACTATGAAAGTTTTTGATCTTTAACCAACTTTTTCCTGTGATTTTTACTAGTTTCTTCTTTTCATATAACTTTTTCTGCTCTTTTACCTACATTTTTCATGAAAAATCTGATTATTTTCTCAATATTTTTATATTATATATATATATATATATATATATACATATATGGCGCTGAAACCCGCATTTCCTAAACTACTATGAAAGTTTTTGATCTTTAACCAACTTTTTCCTGTGATTTTTACTAGTTTCTTCTTTTCATATAACTTTTTCTGATCTTTTACCTACTTTTTTCATGGAAAATCTGATTATTTTCTCAATATTTTTATATTATACTGCTATTTTTATATATATACTGCGCTGAAACCCGCATTTCCTAAACTACTGTGAAAGTTATTGATCTTTAACCAACTTTTTCCTGTGATTTTTACTAGTTTCTTCTTTTCATATAACTTTTTCTGCTCTTTTACGTACTTTTTTCATGGAAAATCTGATTATTTTCTCAATATTTTTATATATATATATATATATACTGCGCTGAAACCCGCATTTCCTAAACTACTATGAAAGTTTTTGATCTTTAACCAACTTTTTCCTGTGATTTTTACTAGTTTCTTCTTTTCATATAACTTTTTCTGCTCTTTTACCTACATTTTTCATGGAAAATCTGATTATTTTCTCAATATTTTTATATTATATATATATATATATATATATTGCGCTGAAACCCGCATTTCCTAAACTACTATGAAAGTTTTTGATCTTTAACCAACTTTTTCCTGTGATTTTTACTAGTTTCTTCTTTTCATATAACTTTTTCTGATCTTTTACCTACTTTTTTCATGGAAAATCTGATTATTTTCTCAATATTTTTATATTATACTGCTATTTTTATATATATACTGCGCTGAAACCCGCATTTCCTAAACTACTGTGAAAGTTTTTGATCTTTAACCAACTTTTTCCTGTGATTTTTACTAGTTTCTTCTTTTCATATAACTTTTTCTGCTCTTTTACGTACTTTTTTCATGGAAAATCTGATTATTGTCTCAATATTTTTTATATTATAGATATATATACTGCGCTGAAACCCGCATTTTCTAAACTACTATGAAAGTTTTTGATCTTTAACCAACTTTTTCCTGTGATTTTTACTAGTTTCTTCTTTTCATATAACTTTTTCTGCTCTTTTACCTACATTTTTCATGGAAAATCTGATTATTTTCTCAATATTTTTATATTATATATATATATATATATATACTGCGCTGACACCCGCATTTCCTAAACTACTATGAAAGTTTTTGATCTTTAACCAACTTTTTCCTGTGATTTTTACTAGTTTCTTCTTTTCATATAACTTTTTCTGCTCTTTTACCTACTTTTTTCATGGAAAATCTGATTATTTTCTCAATATTTTTATATTATACTGCTATTTTTATATATATATACTGCGCTGAAACCCGCATTTCCTAAACTACTATGAAAGTTTTTGATCTTTAACCAACTTTTTCCTGTGATTTTTACTAGTTTCTTCTTTTCATATAACTTTTTCTGCTCTTTTACCTACATTTTTCATGGAAAATCTGATTATTTTCTCAATATTTTTATATATATACTGCGCTGAAACCCGCATTTCCTAAGCTACTATGAAAGTTTTGATCTTTAGCCAACTTTTTCCTGTGATTTTTACTAGTTTCTTCTTTTCATATAACTTTTTCTGCTCTTTTACCTACTTTTTTCATGGAAAATCTGATTATTTTCTCAATATTTTTAAATTATACTGCTATATATATATATATACTGCGCTGAAACCCGCATTTCCTAAACTACTATGAAAGTTTTTGATCTTTAACCAACTTTTTCCTGTGATTTTTACTAGTTTATTCTTTTCATATAACTTTTTCTGCACTTTTACCTACATTTTTCATGGAAAATCTGATTATTTTCTCAATATTTTTGTATTATATATATATATACTGCGCTGAAACCAGCATTTCCTAAACTACTATGAAAGTTTTTGATCTTTAACCAACTTTTTCCTGTGATTTTTACTAGTTTATTCTTTTCATATAACTTTTTCTGCTCCTTTACCTACTTTTTTCATGGAAAATCTGATTATTTTCTCAATATTTTTATATTATATATATATATACTGCGCTGAAACCAGCATTTCCTAAACTACTATGAAAGTTTTTGATCTTTAACCAACTTTTTCCTGTCATTTTTACTAGTTTCTTCTTTTCATATAACTTTTTCTGCTCTTTTACCTCCTTTTTTCATGGAAAATCTGATTATTTTCTCAATATTTTTATATTATATATATATATACTGCGCTGAAACCAGCATTTCCTAAACTACTATGAAAGTTTTTGATCTTTAACCAACTTTTTCCTGTGATTTTTACTAGTTTATTCTTTTCATATAACTTTTTCTGCTCCTTTACCTACTTTTTTCATGGAAAATCTGATTATTTTCTCAATATTTTTATATTATACTGCTATTTTTATATATATACTGCGCTGAAACCCGCATTTCCTAAACTACTATGAAAGTTTTTGATCTTTAACCAACTTTTTCCTGTGATTTTTACTAGTTTCTTCTTTTCATATAACTTTTTCTGAACTTTTACCTACATTTTTCATGGAAAATCTGATTATTTTCTCAATATTTTTATATTATATATATATATATATATATATATATATATATATATATATATATATATATATATTGCGCTGAAACCCGCATTTCCTTAACTACTATGAAAGTTTTTGATCTATATATATATATATATATATATATATTGCGCTGAAACCCGCATTTCCTAAACTACTATGAAAGTTTTTGATCTTTAACCAACTTTTTCCTGTGATTTTTACTAGTTTCTTCTTTTCATATAACTTTTTCTGCTCTTTTACCTACTTTTTTCATGGAAAATCTGATTATTTTCTCAATATTTTTATATTATATATATATACTGCGCTGAAACCCGCATTTCCTAAACTACTATGAAAGTTTTTGATCTTTAACAAACTTTTTCCTGTGATTTTTACTAGTTTCTTCTTTTCATATAACTTTTTCTGCTCTTTTACCTACATTTTTCATGGAAATCTGATTATTTTCTCAATATTTTTATATTATATATATATATACTGCGCTGAAACCCGCATTTCCTAAACTACTATAAAAGTTTTTGATCTTTAACCAACTTTTTCCTGTGATTTTTACTAGTTTCTTCTTTTCATATAACTTTTTCTGCTCTTTTACCTACATTTTTCATAGAAAATCTGATTATTTTCTCAATATTTTTATATATATATATATATATACTGTGCTGAAACCCGCATTTTCTAAACTACTATGAAAGTTTTTGATCTTTAACCAACTTTTTCCTGTGATTTTTACTAGTTTCTTCTTTTCATATAACTTTTTCTGCTCTTTTACCTACATTTTTTATGGAAAATCTGATTATTTTCTCAATATTTTTATATTATATATATATATATATATACTGCGCTGAAACCCGCATTTCCTAAACTACTATGAAAGTTTTTGATCTTTAACCAACTTTTTCCTGTGATTTTTACTAGTTTCTTCTTTTCATATAACTTTTTCTGCTCTTTTACCTACTTTTTTCATGGAAAATCTGATTATTTTCTCAATATTTTTATATTATACTGCTATTTTTATATATATACTGCGCTGAAACCCGCATTTCCTAAACTACTATGAAAGTTTTTGATCTTTAACCAACTTTTTCCTGTGATTTTTACTAGTTTCTTCTTTTCATATAACTTTTTCTGCTCTTTTACCTACTTTTTTCATGGAAAATCTGATTATTTTCTCAATATTTTTATATTATACTGCTATTTATATATATATACTGCGCTGAAACATGCATTTCCTAAACTACTATGAAAGTTTTTGATCTTTAACCAACTTTTTCCTGTGATTTTTACTAGTTTCTTCTTTTCATATAACTTTTTCTGCTCTTTTACCTACTTTTTTTCATGGAAAATCTGATTATTTTCTCAATATTTTTATATTATATATATATATATATACTGCGCTGAAACCCGCATTTCCTAAACTACTATGAAAGTTTTTGATCTTTAACCAACTTTTTCCTGTGATTTTTACTAGTTTCTTCTTTTCATATAACTTTTCTGCTCTTTTACCTACATTTTTCATGGAAAATCTGATTATTTTCTCAATATTTTTATATTATACTGCTATTTTTATATATATACTGCGCTGAAACCCGCATTTCCTAAACTACTATGAAAGTTTTTATCTTTAACAAACTTTTTCCTGTGATTTTTACTAGTTTCTTCTTTTCATATAACTTTTTCTGCTCTTTTACCTACTTTTTTCATGGAAAATCTGATTATTTTCTCAATATTTTTATATTATATATATATATACTGCGCTGAAACCCGCATTTCCTAAACTACTATGAAAGTTTTTGATCTTTTACCAACTTTTTCCTGTGATTTTTACTAGTTTCTTCTTTTCATATAACTTTTTCTGCTCTTTTACCTACATTTTTCATGGAAAATCTGATTATTTTCTCAATATTTTTATATTATATATATATATACTGCGCTGAAACCCGCATTTCCTAAACTATTATGAAAGTTTTTGATCTTTAACCAACTTTTTCCTGTGATTTTTACTAGTTTCTTCTTTTCATATAACTTTTTCTGCTCTTTTACCTACTTTTTTCATGGAAAATCTGATTATTTTCTCAATATTTTTATATTATATATATATATATACTGCGCTGAAACCCGCATTTCCTAAGCTACTATGAAAGTTTTTGATCTTTAACCAACTTTTTCCTGTGATTTTTACTAGTTTCTTCTTTTCATATAACTTTTTCTGCTCTTTTACCTACATTTTTCATGGAAAATCTGATAATTTTCTCAATATTTTTATATTATATATATATATATATACTGCGCTGAAACACGCATTTCCTAAACTACTATGAAAGTTTTTGATCTTTAACCAACTTTTTCCTGTGATTTTTACTAGTTTCTTCTTTTCATATAACTTTTTCTGATCTTTTACCTACATTTTTCATGGAAAATCAGATTATTTTCTCAATATTTTTATATTATATATATATATATACATATATATATATATATATATATATATATATATATATTGCGCTGAAACCCGCATTTCCTAAACTACTATGAAAGTTTTTGATCTTTAACCAACTTTTTCCTGTGATTTTTACTAGTTTCTTCTTTTCATATAACTTTTTCTGCTCTTTTACCTACTTTTTTCATGGAAAATCTGATTATTTTCTCAATATTTTTATATTATATATATATATATATACTGCGCTGAAACCCGCATTTCCTAAACTACTATGAAAGTTTTTGATCTTTAACCAACTTTTTCCTGTGATTTTTACTAGTTTCCTCTTTTCATATAACTTTTTCTGCTCTTTTACCTACTTTTTTCATTGAAAATCTGATTATTTTCTCAATATTTTTATATTATACTGCTATTTTTATATATATACTGCGCTGAAACCCGCATTTCCTAAACTACTATGAAAGTTTTTGATCTTTAACCAACTTTTTCCTGTGATTTTTACTAGTTTCTTCTTTTCATATAACTTTTTCTGCTCTTTTACCTACTTTCTTCATGGAAAATCTGATTATTTTCTCAATATTTTTATATTATATATATATATATACTGCGCTGAAACACGCATTTCCTAAACTACTATGAAAGTTTTTATCTTTAACCAACTTTTTCCTGTGATTTTTACTAGTTTCTTCTTTTCATATAACTTTTTCTGCTCTTTTACCTACTTTTTTCATGGAAAATCTGATTATTTTCTAAATATTTTTATATTATATATATATATACTGCGCTGAAACCCGCATTTCCTAAACTACTATGAAAGTTTTTGATCTTTAACCAACTTTTTCCTGTGATTTTTACTAGTTTCTTCTTTTCATATAACTTTTTCTGCTCTTTACCTACATTTTTCATGGAAAATCTGATTATTTTCTCAATATTTTTATATTATATATATATATACTGCGCTGAAACCCGCATTTCGTAAACTACTATGAAAGTTTTTGATCTTTAACCAACTTTTTCCTGTGATTTTTACTAGTTTCTTCTTTTCATATAGCTTTTTCTGCTCTTTTACCTACTTTTTTCATGGAAAATCTGATTATTTTCTCAATATTTTTATATTATACTGCTATTTTTATATATATACTGCGCTGAAACCCGCATTTCCTAAGCTACTATGAAAGTTTTTGATCTTTAACCAACTTTTTCCTGTGATTTTTACTAGTTTCTTCTTTTCATATAACTTTTTCTGCCCTTTTACCTACATTTTTCATGGAAAATCTGATTATTTTCTCAATATTTTTATATTATATATATAAATACTGCGCTGAAACCCGCATTTCCTAAACTACTATGAAAGTTTTTGATCTTTAACCAATTTTTTCCTTTGATTTTTACTAGTTTCTTCTTTTCATATAACTTTTTCTGATCTTTTACCTACATTTTTCATGGAAAATCTGATTATTTTCTCAATATTTCTCAATATTTATATATATTTATATATTGCGCTGAAACCCGCATTTCCTAAACTACTATGAAAGTTTTTGATCTTTAACCAACTTTTTCCTGTGATTTTTACTAGTTTCTTCTTTTCATATAACTTTTTCTGCTCTTTTACCTACTTTTTTCATGGAAAATCTGATTATTTTCTCAATATTTTTATATTATACTGCTATTTTTATATATATACTGCGCTGAAACCCGCATTTCCTAAACTACTATGAAAGTTTTTGATCTTTAACCAACTTTTTCCTGTGATTTTTACTAGTTTCTTCTTTTCATATAACTTTTTCTGCTCTTTTACCTACTTTTTTCATGGAAAATCTGATTATTTTCTCAATATTTTTATATTATATATATATATACTGCGCTGAAACCCGCATTTCCTAAACTACTATGAAAGTTTTTGATCTTTAACCAACTTTTTCCTGTGATTTTTACTAGTTTCTTCTTTTCATATAACTTTTTCTGCTCTTTTACCTACATTTTTCATGGAAAATCTGATTATTTTCTCAATATTTTTATATTATATATATATATATACACCTAATTCTGTTTTTACACGATAGAATAGTTCCCGAGAAATTCGTGTAAAAAAAAAATCGTGTAAAAAAAGATACTGGCCAAGTACAAAAATAATAGATTGGTTCTAGACCTCAAAAAATAAGTTAAAATTAGTTATTATATATATTATTAATTAATGCAGGAGAATTATGTAACATGGCGTGTGGCTACCAAAATATATTTTATTAATCAAAAATGCAAAAATCTAAAATTAAATATTTGAAACTAACCTGTTATTGGTCTACCAAAATTATATGAGCTTCTACTTTATTTTACTTAGCACTTGTTAAAAATCAGCAAAAACTAACGATCTTTCAATTATAATTGTCAAATAGGAACTAAATTGTGTGTACAATACATTATGTACATTTTTACTTTTTCAATAATTCGGGGAATCCCGCATTTCCCGTAAAACAGAAATTACGCATATAGACATAACTCAGAATACACACCAGAATTATTTTAAGTAGAAAAAAATTCATTGAAAAAAAACGTAGTAAATCCAATAATTCATGTAAAAAAAGTAATTTTGTTTTTTTTTGTATTCGTGTTATTTCAAATTATGTCGTGTAAAAATAGAAATATTTTTTCGTATTTACTCGTGTTATTTCAAATTCGTGTAAAAATAATTCGTGTAAAAACAGAATTAGGTGTATATATATTGCGCTGAAACCCGCATTTCCTAAACTACTGTGAACGTTTTTGATCTTTAACCAACTTTTTCCTGTGATTTTTACTAGTTTCTTCTTTTCATATAACTTTTTCTGCTCTTTTACGTACTTTTTTCATGGAAAATCTGATTATTTTCTCAATATTTTTATATTATATATATATATACTGCGCTGAAACCCGCATTTCCTAAACTACTATGAAAGTTTTTGATCTTTAACCAACTTTTTCCTGTGATTTTTACTAGTTTCTTCTTTTCATATAACTTTTTCTGCTCTTTACCTACATTTTTCATGGAAAATCTGATTATTTTCTCAATATTTTTATATTATATATATATATACTGCGCTGAAACCCGCATTTCCTAAACTACTATGAAAGTTTTTGATCTTTAACCAACTTTTTCCTGTGATTTTTACTAGTTTCTTCTTTTCATATAACTTTTTCTGCTCTTTTACCTACTTTTTTCATGGAAAATCTGATTATTTTCTCAATTTTTTTATATTATATATATATACTGCGCTGAAACCCGCATTTCCTAAACTACTGTGAAAGTTTTTGATCTTTAACCAACTTTTTCCTGTGATTTTTACTAGTTTCTTCTTTTCATATAACTTTTTCTGCTCTTTTACCTACTTTTTTCATGGAAAATCTGATTATTTTCTCAATATTTTTATATTATATATATATATACTGCGCTGAAACCCGCATTTCCTAAACTACTATGAAAGTTTTTGATCTTTAACCAACTCTTTCCTGTGATTTTTACTAGTTTCTTCTTTTCATATAACTTTTTCTGCTCTTTACCTACATTTTTCATGGAAAATCTGATTATTTTCTCAATATTTTTATATTATATATATATATATACTGCGCTGAAACCCGCATTTCCTAAACTACTATGAAAGTTTTTGATCTTTAACCAACTTTTTCCTGTGATTTTTACTAGTTTCCTCTTTTCATATAACTTTTTCTGCTCTTTTACCTACTTTTTTCATTGAAAATCTGATTATTTTCTCAATATTTTTATATTATACTGCTATTTTTATATATATACTGCGCTGAAACCCGCATTTCCTAAACTACTATGAAAGTTTTTGATCTTTAACCAACTTTTTCCTGTGATTTTTACTAGTTTCTTCTTTTCATATAACTTTTTCTGCTCTTTTACCTACTTTCTTCATGGAAAATCTGATTATTTTCTCAATATTTTTATATTATATATATATATATACTGCTCTGAAACACGCATTTCCTAAACTACTATGAAAGTTTTTATCTTTAACAAACTTTTTCCTGTGATTTTTACTAGTTTCTTCTTTTCATATAACTTTTTCTGCTCTTTTACCTACTTTTTTCATGGAAAATCTGATTATTTTCTAAATATTTTTATATTATATATATATATACTGCGCTGAAACCCGCATTTCCTAAACTACTATGAAAGTTTTTGATCTTTAACCAACTTTTTCCTGTGATTTTTACTAGTTTCTTCTTTTCATATAACTTTTTCTGCTCTTTACCTACATTTTTCATGGAAAATCTGATTATTTTCTCAATATTTTTATATTATATATATATATACTGCGCTGAAACCCGCATTTCGTAAACTACTATGAAAGTTTTTGATCTTTAACCAACTTTTTCCTGTGATTTTTACTAGTTTCTTCTTTTCATATAGCTTTTTCTGCTCTTTTACCTACTTTTTTCATGGAAAATCTGATTATTTTCTCAATATTTTTATATTATACTGCTATTTTTATATATATACTGCGCTGAAACCCGCATTTCCTAAGCTACTATGAAAGTTTTTGATCTTTAACCAACTTTTTCCTGTGATTTTTACTAGTTTCTTCTTTTCATATAACTTTTTCTGCTCTTTTACCTACATTTTTCATGGAAAATCTGATTATTTTCTCAATATTTTTATATTATATATATAAATACTGCGCTGAAACCCGCATTTCCTAAACTACTATGAAAGTTTTTGATCTTTAACCAACTTTTTCCTTTGATTTTTACTAGTTTCTTCTTTTCATATAACTTTTTCTGATCTTTTACCTACATTTTTCATGGAAAATCTGATTATTTTCTCAATATTTCTCAATATTTATATATATTTATATATTGCGCTGAAACCCGCATTTCCTAAACTACTATGAAAGTTTTTGATCTTTAACCAACTTTTTCCTGTGATTTTTACTAGTTTCTTCTTTTTATATAACTTTTTCTGCTCTTTTACCTACTTTTTTCATGGAAAATCTGATTATTTTCTCAATATTTTTATATTATACTGCTATTTTTATATATATACTGCGCTGAAACCCGCATTTCCTAAACTACTATGAAAGTTTTTGATCTTTAACCAACTTTTTCCTGTGATTTTTACTAGTTTCTTCTTTTCATATAACTTTTTCTGCTCTTTTACCTACTTTTTTCATGGAAAATCTGATTATTTTCTCAATATTTTTATATTATATATATATATACTGCGCTGAAACCCGCATTTCCTAAACTACTATGAAAGTTTTTGATCTTTAACCAACTTTTTCCTGTGATTTTTACTAGTTTCTTCTTTTCATATAACTTTTTCTGCTCTTTTACCTACATTTTTCATGGAAAATCTGATTATTTTCTCAATATTTTTATATTATATATATATATATATATATATATTGCGCTGAAACCCGCATTTCCTAAACTACTGTGAACGTTTTTGATCTTTAACCAACTTTTTCCTGTGATTTTTACTAGTTTCTTCTTTTCATATAACTTTTTTCTGCTCTTTTACGTACTTTTTTCATGGAAAATCTGATTATTTTCTCAATATTTTTATATTATATATATATATACTGCGCTGAAACCCGCATTTCCTAAACTACTATGAAAGTTTTTGATCTTTAAACCAACTTTTTCCTGTGATTTTTACTAGTTTCTTCTTTTCATATAACTTTTTTCTGCTCTTTACCTACATTTTTCATGGAAAATCTGATTATTTTCTCAATATTTTTATATTATATATATATATACTGCGCTGAAACCCGCATTTCCTAAACTACTATGAAAGTTTTTGATCTTTTAACCAACTTTTTCCTGTGATTTTTACTAGTTTCTTCTTTTCATATAACTTTTTCTGCTCTTTTACCTACTTTTTTTCATGGAAAATCTGATTATTTTCTCAATTTTTTTATATTATATATATATATACTGCGCTGAAACCCGCATTTCCTAAACTACTGTGAAAGTTTTTGATCTTTAACCAACTTTTTCCTGTGATTTTTACTAGTTTCTTCTTTTCATATAACTTTTTCTGCTCTTTTACCTACTTTTTTCATGGAAAATCTGATTATTTTCTCAATATTTTTATATTATATATATATATACTGCGCTGAAACCCGCATTTCCTAAACTACTATGAAAGTTTTTGATCTTTAACCAACTCTTTCCTGTGATTTTTACTAGTTTCTTCTTTTCATATAACTTTTTCTGCTCTTTACCTACATTTTTCATGGAAAATCTGATTATTTTCTCAATATTTTTATATTATATATATATATACTGCGCTGAAACCCGCATTTCGTAAACTACTATGAAAGTTTTTGATCTTTAACCAACTTTTTCCTGTGATTTTTACTAGTTTCTTCTTTTCATATAGCTTTTTCTGCTCTTTTACCTACTTTTTTCATGGAAAATCTGATTATTTTCTCAATATTTTTATATTATACTGCTATTTTTATATATATACTGCGCTGAAACCCGCATTTCCTAAGCTACTATGAAAGTTTTTGATCTTTAACCAACTTTTTCCTGTGATTTTTACTAGTTTCTTCTTTTCATATAACTTTTTCTGCCCTTTTACCTACATTTTTCATGGAAAATCTGATTATTTTCTCAATATTTTTATATTATATATATATATATACTGCGCTGAAACCCGCATTTCCTAAACTACTATGAAAGTTTTTGATCTTTAACCAACTTTTTCCTTTGATTTTTACTAGTTTCTTCTTTTCATATAACTTTTTCTGCTCTTTTACCTACATTTTTCATGGAAAATCTGATTATTTTCTCAATATTTCTCAATATTTATATATATTTATATATTGCGCTGAAACCCGCATTTCCTAAACTACTATGAAAGTTTTTGATCTTTAACCAACTTTTTCCTGTGATTTTTACTAGTTTCTTCTTTTCATATAACTTTTTCTGCTCTTTTACCTACTTTTTTCATGGAAAATCTGATTATTTTCTCAATATTTTTATATTATACTGCTATTTTTATATATATACTGCGCTGAAACCCGCATTTCCTAAACTACTATGAAAGTTTTTGATCTTTAACCAACTTTTTCCTGTGATTTTTACTAGTTTCTTCTTTTCATATAACTTTTTCTGCTCTTTTACCTACTTTTTTCATGGAAAATCTGATTATTTTCTCAATATTTTTATATTATATATATATATACTGCGCTGAAACCCGCATTTCCTAAACTACTATGAAAGTTTTTGATCTTTAACCAACTTTTTCCTGTGATTTTTACTAGTTTCTTCTTTTCATATAACTTTTTCTGCTCTTTTACCTACATTTTTCATGGAAAATCTGATTATTTTCTCAATATTTTTATATTATATATATATATATATATATATATATTG
>CAKAIZ010000184.1:24366-48618 GCA_916610145.1 Eristalis arbustorum | reverse complement strand
CAAGCTTTTATTTTCTGTTATCGCAAGCTTTTATTTCTGTTATCGCGTAGGGAATGTTGAGGGCTCAACAGGAGCGTCCTTCCATTCCCCATATATGCGTAAACAGCGTGGTAATAAGCTATAAACTGGATCGCTGAAAAACGCACCGTTTTCGAGATATGGGCGATCTTGTAATAAACTGGATCCCTGAAAAACGCTCCGTTTTCGAGATATGGGCGATCTTGTAAAATGAAGCATTTCAGGGCGGCTTTTTCGATCTTTCTTCTACCTCCGAGTTATCGCGTAGGGAATGTTGAGGGCTCAATAGAAGCGTCCTTCAATTCCCCATCTATGCGTAAACAGAGTGATAATAAGCGATAAACAGGATCGCTGAAAAACGCACCGTTTTCGAGATGTGAGCGATCTTGTAATAAACTGGATCCCTGAAAAACACTCAGTTTTCGAGATATGGGGGATCTTGTAAAATGAAGCATTTCAGGTCGCCTTTTTCGATCCGTTTTCTACCTCCGATCTATCGCGTAGGGAATGTTGAGGGGTCAACAGAAGCGTCCTTCCATTCCCCATATATGAATAAAGAGCGTGGTAATAAGCAATAAACTGGATCGCTGAAAAACCCACCGTTTTCGAGATATGGGCGATATTGTAAAATTAAGCATTTCAGATCGCCTTTTTCGATCCTTTTTCCACCTTCGATTTATCGCTTAGGGAAAGTTAAGGGCCCAACAAAAGCGTCCTTCCATTCCCCATATATGAATAAACAGCGTGGCAATAAGCGACAAGCTTTTATTTCTGTTATCGCGTAGGGAATGTTGAGGGCTCAACAGAAGCGTCCTTCCATTCCCCATATATGAATAAACAGCGTGGTAATAAGCGATAAGTTGGATCGCTGAAAAACGCACCGTTTTCGAGATATGGACGATCTTGTAAAACTAAGCATTTCAGGTCGCCTTTTTCGATCCTTTTTCTACCTCCGAGTTATCGCGTAGGGAATGTTGAGGGCTCAACAAAAGCGTCCTTCTTATTCCCATATATGGGTAAACAGCGTGGTAATTAGCGATCAACTGGATCCCTGAAAAACGCACCGTTTTCGAGATATGGGCGATCTTGTAAAATGAAGCATTTCAGGTCGCCCCGTTCGATCTTTTTTCTACCTCCGAGTTATCGCGTAGGAAATGTTGAGGGCTCAACAGAAGCGTCCTTCCATTCCCCATATATGAATAAGCAGCGTGGTAATAAGCGATAAACTGGATCGCTAAAAAATGCACCGTTTTCGAGATATGGGCGATAATGTAGAATTAAGCATTTCAGATCGCCTTTTTCGATCCTTTTTCTACCTCCGAGTTATAGCGTAGGGAATGTTGAGGGCTCAAGAGAAGCGTCCTTCCATTCCCCATATATGAATAAACAGCGTGGTAATAAGCGATAAACTGGATCGCTGAAAAACGCACCGTTTTCGAGATATGGGCAATTTTGTAAAACTAAGCATTTCAGGTCGCATTTTTCGATCCTTTTTCTACCTCCGAGTTATAGCGTAGGGAATGTTGAGGGCTCAACAGAAGCGTCCTTCCATTCACCATATATGAACAAACAGCGTTTTAATAAGCGATAAACTGGATCCCTGAAAAACGATCCGTTTTCGAGATATGGGCGATCTTGTAAAATTAAACATTTCAGGTCGCCTTTTTCGATCCTTTTTCTACCTCCGAGTTGTCGCCTTTTTCGATCCTTTTTCTACCTCCGAGTTATCGCATAGGGAATGTTGAGGGCTCAACAGAAGCGTCCTTCCATTCCCAATATATGAATAAACAGCGTGGTAATAAGCGATAAACTGGATCGCTGAAAAACGCACCGTTTTCGAGATATGGGCGATCTTGTAAAACTAAGCATTTGAGGGCGGCTTTTTCGATCCTTTTTCTACCTCCGAGTTATCGCGTAGGGAATGTTGAGGGCTCAACAGAAGCGTCCTTCCATTTCCCATATATGCGTAAACAGCGTGGTAATAAGCGATAAACTGGATCGCTGAAAAACGCACCGTTTTCGAGATGTGGGGGATCTTGTAATAAACTGGATCCCTGAAAAACACTCAGTTTTCGAGATATGGGCGATCTTCTAAAATTAAGCATTTCAGGTCGCCTTTTTCGATCCTTTTTCTACCTCTGATCTATAGCGTAGGGAATGTTGAGGGCTCAACAGAAGCGTCCTCCCATTCCCCATATATGAATAAAGAGCGTGGTAATAAGCAATAAGCTGGATCGCTGAAAAACCCACCGTTTTCGAGATATGGGCGATATTGTAAAATTAAGCATTTCAGATCGCCTTTTTCGATCCTTTTTCCACCTCCGATTTATCGCTTAGGGAATGTTGAGGGCTCAACAGAAGCGTCCTTCCATTCCCCATATATGAATAAACAGCGTGGTAATAAGCGACAAACTGTTATTTCTGTTATCGCGTAGGGAATTTTGAGGGCTCAACAGAAGCGTCCTTCCATTCCCCATATATGAATAAACAGCGTGGTAATAAGCGATAAGCTGGATCGCTGAAAAACGCACCGTTTTCGAGATATGGGCGATCTTGTAAAACTAAGCATTTCAGGTCGCCTTTTTCGATCCTTTTTCTACCTCCGAGTTATCGCGTAGGGAATGTTGAGGGCTCAACAAAGCGTCCTTCCAATTCCCATATATGGGTAAACAGCGTGGTAATTAGCGATCAACTGGATCCCTGAAAAACGCACCGTTTTCGAGATATGGGCGATCTTGTAAAATTAGGCATTTCAAGTCGCCTTTTTCGATCCTTTTTCTACCCTCGAGTTATCGCGTAGGGAATGTTGAGGGCTCAAAAGAAGCGTCCTTCTATTCCCCATATATGAATAAACAGCGTGGTAATAAGCGATAAAGTGGATCGCTAAAATCGCATCGTTTTCGATATATGGGCGATATTGTAATATTAAGCATTTCATGTCGCCTCTTTCGATTCTTTTTCTGCTCAACAGAAGCGTCCTTCCATTCCCCATATATGAATAAACAGCGTGGTAATAAGCGACAAACTGGATTGCTGAAAAACGCACCGTTTCCGAGATATGGGCGATCTTGTAAAATTAAGCACTTCAAGTCGCATTGTCGATAATTTTTCTACCTCCGAGTTATCGCGTGGGGAATGTTGAGGGCTCAACAGAAGCGCCCCTCCATTCCCCATATATGAACAAACAGCGTGGTAATAAGCGATAAGCTGGGTCGCTGAAAAACGCACCGTTTTCGAGATATGAGAGATCTTGTAAAATGAAGCATTTCAAGTCGCCTTTTTCGATCCTTTTTCTACCTCCAATCTATCGCATAGGCAATGTTGATGGCTCAACAAAAGCGTTCTTCCATTCCCCATATATGCGTAAGCAGAGTGGTAATAAGCGATAAACTGGATCGCTGAAAAACGCACCGTTTTCGAGATATGGGCGTTCTTGTAATAAACTGGATCCCTGAAAAACGCTCCGTTTTCGAGATATGGGCGATCTTGTAAACTGATGCATTTCAGAGCGGCTTTTTCGATCCTTTTTCTACCTCCGAGTTATCGCGTAGGAAATGTTGGGGGATCAACAGAAGCGTCCTTCCATTCCCCATATATGCGTAAACAGCGTGGTAATAAGCGATAAGCTGGATCGCTGAAAAACGCACCGTTTTCGAGATATGGGCGGTCTTGTAATAAACTGGATCCCTGAAAAACGCTCCGTTTTCGAGATATGGGCGATCTTGTAAAATGAAGCATTTCAGGTCGCCTTTTTCGATCCTTTTTCTACCTCCGATCTATCGCGTAGGGAATGTTGAGGGCTCAACAGAAGCGTCCTTCCATTCCCCATATATGAATAAAGAGCGTGGTAATAAGCACTAAACTGGATCGCTGAAAAACCCACCATTTCCGAGATATGGACGATCTTGTTAAATGAAGCATTTCAGGTCGCCTTTTTCGATCCTTTTTCTACCTCCGAGCTATCGCGTAGGGAATGTTGAGGGCTCAACAGAAGCGTCCTTCCATTCCCCATATATGAATAAACAGCGTGGTAATAAGCGATAAACTGGATCGCTGAAAAACGCACCGTTTTCGAGATATGGGCGATATTGTAGAATTAAGCATTTCAGATCGTCTTTTTCGATCCTTTTTCTACCTCCGATATATCGCGTAGGGAATGTTGAGGGCACAACAGAAGCGTCCTTCCATTCCTCATATATGAATAAAGAGCGTGGTAATAAGCACTAAACTGGATCGCTGAAAAACCCACCGTTTCCGAGATATGGACGATCTTGTTAAATGAAGCATTTCAGGTCGCCTTTTTCGATCCTTTTTCTACCTCCGAGTTATCGCGTGGGGAATGTTGAGGGCTCAACAGAAGCGTCCTTCCATTCCCCATATATGAATAAACAGCGTGGTAATAAGCGATAAACTGGATCGCTGAAAAACGCACCGTTTTCGAGATATGGGCGATATTGTAAAATTAAGCATTTCAGATCGTCTTTTTCGATCCTTTTTCTACCTCCAATCTATCGCATAGGGAATGTTGAGGGCTCAACAGAAGCGTCCTTCCATTCCCCATATATGAATAAACAGCGTGGTAATAAGCGATAAGCTGGATCGCTGAAAAACGCACCGTTTTCGAGATATGGGCGATCTTGTAAAATTAGGCATTTCAAGTCGCCTTTTTCGATCCTTTTTCTACCCTCGAGTTATCGCGTAGGGAATGTTGAGGGCTCAAAAGAAGCGTCCTTCTATTCCCCATATATGAATAAACAGCGTGGTAATAAGCGATAAAGTGGATCGCTAAAATCGCATCGTTTTCGATATATGGGCGATATTGTAATATTAAGCATTTCATGTCGCCTCTTTCGATTCTTTTTCTGCTCAACAGAAGCGTCCTTCCATTCCCCATATATGAACAAACAGCGTGGTAATAAGCGACAAACTGGATTGCTGAAAAACGCACCGTTTCCGAGATATGGGCGATCTTGTAAAATTAAGCAGTTCAAGTCGCATTGTCGATAATTTTTCTACCTCCGAGTTATCGCGTGGGGAATGTTGAGGGCTCAACAGAAGCGCCCCTCCATTCCCCATATATGAACAAACAGCGTAAACGGAGTGGTAATAAGCGATTAACTGGATCGCTGAAAAACGCACCGTTTTCGAGATATGGGCGTTCTTGTAATAAACTGGATCCCTGAAAAACGCTCCGTTTTCGAGATATGGGCGATCTTGTAAACTGAAGCATTTCAGAGCGGCTTTTTCGATCCTTTTTCTACCTCCGATCTATCGCGTAGGGAATGTTGAGGGCTCAACAGAAGCGTCCTTCCATTCCCCATATATGAATAAAGAGCGTGGTAATAAGCACTAAAATGGATCGCTGCAAAACCCACCGTTTCCGAGATATGGACGATCTTGTTAAATGAAGCATTTCAGGTCGCCTTTTTCGATCCTTTTTCTACCTCCGAGTTATCGCGTAGGGAATGTTGAGGGCTCAACAGAAGTCCTTCCATTCCCCATATATGAATAAACAGCGTGGTAATAAGCGATAAACTGGATCGCTGAAAAACGCACCGTTTTCGAGATATGGGCGATATTGTAGAATTAAGCATTTCGGATCGTCTTTTTCGATCCTTTTTCTACCTCCGATATATCGCGTAGGGAATGTTGAGGGCTCAACAGAAGCGTCCTTCCATTCCCCATATATGAATAAAGAGCGTGGTAATAAGCACTAAACTGGATCGCTGAAAAACCCACCGTTTCCGAGATATGGACGATCTTGTTAAATGAAGTGTTTCAGGTCGCCTTTTTCGATTTTTTTTCTACCTCCGAGTTATCGCGTAGGGAATGTTGAGGGCTCAACAGAAGCGTCCTTCCATTCCCCATATATGAATAAACATGGTAATAAGCGGTAAACTGGATCGCTGAAAAACGCACCGTTTTCGAGATATGGGCGATATTGTAGAATTAAGCATTTCAGATCGTCTTTTTCGATCCTTTTTCTACCTCCGATATATCGCGTAGGGAATGTTGAGGGCTCAACAGAAGCGTCCTTCCATTCCCCATGTATGAATAAACAGCGTGGTAATAAGCGATAAACTGGATCGCTGAAAAACGCACAGTTTTTGAGATATGGGCGATCTTGTAAAACTAAACATTTCAGGTCGCCTTTTTCGATCCTTTTTCTACCTCCGAGTTATCGCGTAGGGAATGTTGAGGGCTCAACAGAAGCGTCTTTTCATTCCCCATATATGAATAAACAGCGTGTTAATAAGCGACAAACTGGATTGCTGAAAAACGCACCGTTTCCGAGATATGGGCGATCTTGTAAGATTAAGCATTTCAAGTCGCCTTGTCGATAATTTTTCTACCTCCGAGTTATCGCGTGGGGAATGTTGAGGGCTCAACAGAAGCGTCCTTCCATTCCCCATATATGAATAAACAGCGTGGTAATAAGCGATAAGCTGGATCGCTGAAAAACGCACCGTTTTCGAGATATGGGAGATCTTGTAAAATGAAGCATTTCAAGTCGCCTTTTTCCATCATTTTTCTCCCTCCAATCTATCGCATAGGGAATGTTGATGGCTCAACAAAAGCGTCCTTCCATTCCCCATATATGCGTAAACAGCGTGGTAATAAGCGATAAACTAGATCGCGATCCTTTTTCTACCTCCGATCTATCGCGTAGGGAATGTTGAGGGCTCAACAGAAGCGTCCTTCCATTCCCCATATATGAATAAACAGCGTGGTAATAAGCGATAAACTGGATCGCTGAAAAACGCACCGTTTTCGAGATATGGGCGATATTGTAGAATTAAGCATTTCAGATCGCCTTTTTCGATCCTTTTTCTACCTCCGATCTATCGCGTAGGGAATGTTGAGGGCTCAACAGAAGCGTCCTTCCATTCCCCATATATGAATAAACAGCGTGGTAATAAGCGACAAACTGGATTGCTGAAAAACGCACCGTTTCCGAGATATGGGCGATACTGTAAAATTAAGCATTTCATGTCGCCTTTTTCGATCCTTTTTCTACCTCCGAGTTATCGCGTAGGGAATGTTGAGGGCTCAACAGAAGCGTCCTTCGATTCCCCATATATGAACAAAGAGCGTGGTAATAAGCGATAAACTGGATCGCTGAAAAACGCACCGTTTTCGATATATGGGCGATCTTGTAAAATGAAGCATTTCAAGTCGCCTTTTTTTATCCTTTTTCTACCCTCGAGTTATCGCGTAGGGAATGTCGAGGGCTCAACAGAAGCGTCCTTCCATTCCCCATATATGAATAAACATGGTAATAAGCGGTAAACTGGATCGCTGAAAAACGCACCGTTTTCGAGATATGGGCGATCTTGTAAAACTAAGCATTTCAGGTCGCCTTTTTCGATCCTTTTTCCACCTCCGATTTATCCCTTAGGGAATGTTGAGGGCTCAACAGAAGCGTCCTTCCATTCCCCATATATGAACAAGCAGCGTGTTAATAAGCGACAAACTGTTATTTCTGTTATCACGTAGGGAATTTTGAGGGCTCAACAGAAGCGTCCTTCCTTTCCCCATATATGAATAAACAGCGTGGTAATAAGCGATAAGCTGGATCGCTGAAAAACGCACCGTTTTCGAGATATGGGCGATCTTGTAAAACTAAGCATTTCAGGTCGCCTTTTTCGATCCTTTTTCTACCTCCGAGTTATCGCGTAGGGAATGTTGAGGGCTCAACAAAAGCGTCCTTCCAATTCCCATATATGGGTAAACAGCGTGGTAATTAGCGATCAACTGGATCCCTGAAAAACGCACCGTTTTCGAGATATGGGCGATCTTGTAAAATGAAGCATTTCAGGTCGCCTTTTTCGATCCTTTTTCTACCTCCGAGTTATCGCGAAGGGGATGTTGAGGGCTTAACAGAAGCGTACTTCCATTCCCCATACATGAATAAACAGCGTGGTAATAAGCGATAAACTGGATCGCTGAAAAACGCACCGTTTTCGAGATATGGGCGATAAGCTGGATCGCTGAAAAACGCACCGTTTTCGAGATATGGGCAATCTTGTAATAAACTGGATCCCTGAAAAACGCTCCGTTTTCGAGATATGGGCGATCTTATAAAATGAAGCATTTCAAGTCGCCTTTTTCGATCCTTTTTCTACCTCCGATCTATCGCGTAGGGAATGTTGAGGGCTCAACAGAAGCGTCCTTCCATTCAACATATATGAATAAAGAGCGTGGTAATAAGCACTAAACTGGATCGCTGAAAAACCCACCGTTTCCGAGATATGGACGATCTTGTTAAATGAAGCATTTCAGGTCGCCTTTTTCGATCCTTTTTCTACCTCCGAGTTATCGCGTAGTGAATGTTGAGGGCTCAACAGAAGCGTCCTTCCATTTCCCATATATGAATAAACAGCGTGGTAATAAGCGACAAGCTGGATTGCTGAAAAACGCACCGTTTCCGAGATATGGGCGATATTGTAAAATTAAGCATTTCATGTCGCCTTTTTCGATCCTTTTTCTACCTCCGAGTTATCGCGTAGGGAATGTTGAGGGCTCAACAGAAGCGTCCTTCGATTCCCCATATATGAATAAAGAGCGTGGTAATAAGCGATAAACTGGATCGCTGAAAAACGCACCGTTTTCGAGACAATGGCGATCTTGTAAAATGAAGCATTTCAAGTCGCCTTTTTCGATCCTTTTTCTACCCTCGAGTTATCGCGTAGGGAATGTCGAGGGCTCAACAGAAGCGTCCTTCCATTCCCCATATGTGCGTAAGCAGCGTGGTAATAAGCGATAAACTGGATCGCTGAAAAACGCACCGTTTCCGAGATGTGGGCGATCTTGTAATAAACTGGATCCCTGAAAAACACTCAGTTTTCGAGATATGGGCGATCTTGTAAAATGAAGCATTTCAGGTCGCCTTTTTCGATCCTTTTTCTACCTCCGATCTATCGCGTAGGGAATGTTGAGGGCTCAACAGAAGCGTCCTTCCATTCCCCATATATGAATAAAGAGCGTGGTAATAAGCAATAAACTGGATCGCTGAAAACCCCACCGTTTTCGAGATATGGGCGATATTGTAAAATTAAGCATTTCAGATCGCCTTTTTCGATCCTTTTTCCACCTCCGATTTATCGCTTAGGGAATGTTGAGGGCTCAACAGAAGCGTTCTTCCATTCCCCATATATGAATAAACAGCGTGGTTATAAGCGACAAACTGTTATTTCTGTTATCGCGTAGGGAATGTTGAGGGCTCAACAGAAGCGTCCTTCCATTCCCCATATATGAATAAACAGCGTGGTAATAAGCGATAAGCTGGATCGTTAAAAACGCAACGTTTTCGAGATATGGGCGATCTTGTAAAACTAAGCATTTCAGGTCGCCTTTTTCGATCCTTTTTCTACCTCCGAGTTATCGCGTAGGGAATGTTGAGGGCTCAACAAAAGCGTCCACCCAATTCCCATATATGGGTAAACAGCGTGGTAATTAGCGATCAACTCGATCCCTGAAAAACGCACCGTTTTCGAGATATGGGCGATATTGTAAAATGAAGCATTTCAGGTCGCCTTTTTCGATCCTTTTTCTACCTCCGAGTTATCGCGTAGGGAATGTTGAGAGCTCAACAGAAGCTTCCTTCCATTCCCCATATATGAATAAACAGCGTGGTAATAAGCGATAAGCTGGATCGCTGAAAAACGCACCGTTTTCGAGATATGGGCGATCTTGTAAAACTAAGCATTTCAGGTTGCCTTTTTCGATCCTTTTTCTACCTCCGAGTTATCGCCTAGGGAATGTTGAGGGCTCAACAAAAGCGTCCTTCCAATTCCCATATATGGGTAAACAGCGTGGTAATTAGCGATTAACTGGATCCCTGAAAAACGCACCGTTTTCGAGATATGGGCGATCTTGTAAAATGAAGCATTTCAGGTCGCCTTTTTCGATCCTTTTTCTACCTCCGAGTTATCGCGTAGGAAATGTTGTGGGCTCAACAGAAGCGTCCTTCCATTCCCCATATATGAATAAACAGCGTGGTAATAAGCGATAAACTGGATCGCTGAAAAACGCACCGTTTTCGAGATATGGGCGATATTGTAGAATTAAGCATTTCAGATCGCCTTTTTCGATCCTTTTTCTACATCCGATCTATAGCGTAGGGAATGTTGAGGGCTCAACAGAAGCGTCCTTCCATTCCCCATATATGAATAAACAGCGTGGTAATAAGCGGTAAACTGGATCGCTGAAATCGCACCGTTTTCGATATATGGGCGATATTGTAAAATTAAGCATTTCATGTCGCCTTTTTCGATCCTTGTTCTACCTCCGAGTTATCGCGTAGGGAATGTTGAGGGCTCAACAGAAGCGTCCTTCGATTCGCCATATATGAAAAAAGAGCGTGGTAATAAGCGATAATCTGGATCGCTGAAAAACGCACCGTTTTCGAGATAATGGCAATCTTGTAAAATGAAGCTTTTCAAGTCGCCTTTTTCGATCCTTTTTCTACCTCCGATCTATTGCGTGGCGAATGTTGAGGGCTCAACAAAAGCGTCCTTCCATTCCCCATATATGCGTAAACAGCGTTCTAATAAGCGATAAACCGGATCGCTGAAAAACGCACCGTTTTCGAGATATGGGCGATATTGTAAAATTAAGCATTTCAGGTCGCCTTTTTCGATCTTTTTCTACCTCCGAGCTATCGCGTAGGAAATGTTGAGGGCTCAACAGAAGCGTCCTTACATTCTCTATGAATAAACAGCGTGGTAATAAGCGATAAACTGGATTGCTGAAAAACGCACCGTTTTCGAGATATGGGCGATATTGTAAAATTAAGCATTTCAGGTTGCCTTTTTCGATCCTTTTTCCACGTCCGATTTATCGCTTAGGGAATGTTGAGGGCTCAACAGAAGCGTCCTTCCATTTCCCATATATGAATAAACAGCGTGGTAATAAGCGACAAACTGTTATTTCTGTTATCGCGTAGGGAATGTTGAGGGCTCAACAGAAGCGTCCTTCCATTCCCCATATATGAATAAACAGCGTGGTAATAAGCGATAAGCTGGATCGCTGAAAAACGCACCGTTTTCGAGACATGGGCGATCTTGTAAAACTAAGCATTTCAGGTCGTCTTTTTCGATCCTTTTTCTACCTCCGAGTTATCGCGTAGGGAATGTTGAGGGCTCAACAAAAGCGTCCGCTAAACAAGCCAAAGTCTCCAATCTGAGAGAGGAGACAGATAGGCTAATTCAAGAAATTAGAGAGTTGCGAAGAATAACTCTCGAAAGAAGAAGGAGAGAGGAGGAACAAGAACGACAACTCGGGCAACAACAACAACAGTTGCCTGAGCAGAGTCAGAGACAGATGCAAAAGCAGAATCAGCAACAACAACAACAGCCGGCATCAAAAACGAAAAAGCTTCAACTACAGACAGCAGCCACACAACAACAACAGAAGCAGCAACAAAAAAAAGCATCTCAGCTCCATCAGCAGAAGCAGCAAGAACCGCAAACAGCGAAGCGACATCAGAAGCTTCAGCAACATACAGAAGCTCAGCAACAACAGCAGACAACAGCAGATCAGCAACATCCGCAGCAGAAAAAAGAAAAAGTGCCGCCGATTAATTTGTACAAGGTGGACATTATCCAAACGGCAAAGGTATGTAGGTCGGCAATAGGTAGTGGTAATTTTATAATTAAAAAGAATAAGGGCTTTGAAAAGTACTCAATTAGCTGTAAGACTGTAGAACAATATAAAATTCTGCAAAAGTGTCTTAAGCGTTCGGAGACGGAGTTCTATTCGTTCACACCAAAAGGAGAAAAACTCCAGGCAGTGCTGTTGAAATTCGCAGCCCCGCTTGAAGCGAATGAGATCTTCCAACTGCTCAAAGAGCAAGTGTGTGACGGTCTCGAGTTCGTCGGGGTCAAGCCCTTCACCACAGCTAAGGCAAAAAGAGAGGGACGGAAATTACCGTTCTTCATTGTTCAGCTGTCACCCAGCAGCAAACGAGATCGGCTAAATGATATTGTCTCTTTAGCTGATTATAGATGCAGCTGGGAAAGCATAAGAAGGCGCGACGGCATTTTACAATGCGCTCGCTGCCAAAGGTTTGGACACGCCGCGTCGAATTGCCAAATGCAACATCGATGCTTGAAGTGTAGCAAAAACCACAAGGCGGAGGATTGCCCGTTGGGGAAAGAGGGAGCAGCTGACAAAAGTCAGCTCAAGTGCGCACTCTGCGGGAACGCTGGGCACACCGCCAACTATCGGGGTTGCCCTAAGTTCCAGGAGCGGAAAACAAAAACGGTTCTGCAGAAGCAGCCCCCAGTGAAAATTCCACTCGGGGCAGCCAAACCCGTCACACCCGAAGTGACTTTCGCCAAATGCCGTCTGGCAGGGTAAGCACGGAAAAGCAGCAACTACCAAAGGTAGCGCCGCAAACCTCAGTGCCTAGAGCACACGGTCCAACGCCTGATTGGAAAACATCCATTGAAAGGCGTATGGAATCGTTAGAGATGCAGGTTGCCAAAATTCTGGCGCTCCTGCAGAACCCAGCACGTCACCAGTCTTAATGGCTGCGCAGACGGGGAGTACTTTTAAGATCCTTGCAGTGAATGCAAATTCATTGATAGGGATCCCTCGAAAAAACGAGCTCTATAGATTGTTGGATGACCAAAGCCCAGAGCTATGTCTGATTAGCGAAACCAAGCTAACTCAGAGAGGCATATTGGAGCACAGCAAATACAATGTTATTAGAAGAGACCGGCCTAACTCCAATGGTGGAGGCGGTGTTGCGATCTTCATAAAAAATAACATTAAACATAAAGTAGTGTATAGTAGTGATGTGCGACGGTTTCAGGTGTTGGAGGCCTGCATCGTTTGCATTTCTCTCCGTAGCGGGAGGAAGCTATTTGCGGTGTCGGTCTACTCCTCCGGCTCCTTCAGTTCCAGAACTACTATATCAGAGCTCGATGCACTCTTTCGGTGTCTAAGTCTGGACTCGGAAGAGAACTATTTTATTTTGGCCGGGGACTTAAATGCCCGTCATGGATATTGAGGAAACACAGATTCCAACGACAGAGGGAACCTGCTTTACAGCTGGTTTTGCTTGCACAGTGTCGAGTATAGACTCGATCTGAAAGCAACAGAGATCTTGTCCTTCCCCAGAAGCGGCTCGTTCTTGGATCTCCTGCTGTTTGACGCAAGACTGCAGCTGACAGACACAAACGCACAAACGGTAAACTGTTTGAACACTTTCGTGTATCTCAGTGACCATTGCGGACTCAGTGCCGAATTCAAGATCCCCAACGACATTGCGGAATTAGGAGAGTTTGCCCAAACGCACACCTACAATTACAGTAGGGCGCGATGGCCACGCTTCTCCCGACAAATGACTAGAGCACTCTCTTCGGATGCGCTCCACATTCCGTCCAATAGAAACTTGTCAAACGAAGAGATTGACATGTATCTAATTCAATTGGACGAGACAATAAAACGAACTATGGACAGTACGATACCTCGGTATACACGCACGAACAATGAAAACTTGTACCGCAATGCGACAATTGACGCACTCCACCAACAAAAAAGTAGACTCCTGTCAAGATTAAAAACCTTGTACAGGCGGTTTACTGACAGACGTAGAGAGGAAGTTAGGACACTGAAATCGCTCATTAAGAATGTACAGACTTTAATTGTACAGAATTATAGAGTTTCTGTGAACACAGACTGGAACAACAAGATTCGGGCTGTTAGATCTAACAACCCTAGTATGTTTCCACAGATAAATAAATTCTTTCGAAAGAAAAATAGCGATCTTCCGTGTCTTAAGCTTCCCAGGACGACAGACAACGAACACATACTGACTACAGCAGGTATTGATCCCAATAAGGCTGTTCTCGACGATAACTTCTTTGTGGTCGAAGATCCGCAAGAAAAAGTTGAAGTACTAGGCGCAGTTTTCCAGGAAGTATACACGGTGAACGTGAGTGTTCGCCCGAACCACGACTTGGAAAACAGCGTGCAAGCTAGCAACTCTCAACTTCGAGAAGATCTGCAGCAATGGCGATCTGAGAACATCGGCTTTGTCCAGTTCAATGACGAAAACATGGCAGACAATGTCATCGCCGACGAAGGGGTTCATCCCCCGTTCATTTCGAAGGCTGATCTTCAAGCGGTCTTCGCATCATTAAAGAAGAAAAAGTCAGTTGGAATCGACGGGATCTCCAACATTGTGCTAAGACACCTCCCCCTGGAAGTGGTCACTATGTACACAATCCTTTTTAACAATGCTCTGAATAATGCACATTATCCGGAGCATTGGAAAATTGCGATTGTACAACCCATATCCAAGCGAGGAAAAGATTCTTCGAATCCGTGAAACCTCCGGTCAATTAGTCTCCTTCCGAACATCAGCAAGGTATTCGAGAAGGTGATAAATAGAGCTCTGATCAACTGGACAGAGGACAGACATATAATTCCGGATAACCAATTCGGTTTCAGAGCGGGGCATGACACTATTCATGCCGCGTCGAAACTGCTGTCGGATATCCAATGGAATAAGAGCCAGAAACAATGCACGGGCGCCTGCTTGATTGACCTGGAGAAGGCCTTTGACACCGTTTGGTTAGAAGGACTTTACTATAAGCTCAATCGGCTAGGCATTAGTAAACTACTGCTGTACCTACTGTATAACATGCTTACCGGTAGGCGGTTCGTAGTCAAGAATGGCAACGTGACTTCTGCAGGAATTTTTGAAGTAAAAAATGGTCTCCAACAGGGTGCCGTTAATTCGCCGATCCTGTTCAATATTTTCTTGAGCGATCTAATAAGTTCTCTTCCTCACGCAATTGCGTATGCCGACGACTTGATCGTGTACAGATCAGGCAAAAAGATCGAGGACATCACTACGCTCGCGCAGGGTGACTTCGACTCATTCATGAGAGATTGCGATGACTGGAAGTTGAATATCAACTTCCAGAAGTCGAAAACCATACTGTTCAGAACGCCGTTGAATAAAGCTTCCGCGGATACTAAAAAGAATTGGCGAAAGTTCTCTATTGTTGGACGGCACGGGCAACCACTGACGCAAAGGATAGTAGTCAGATACCTGGGGATCTGGCTGGATCAGTATCTATATTTTAACAAACATGTAGATGCTGCTCTGGCCAGAGCCCGAGGCGCTTTCGCCCTTACAAAGAGACTGTTTTACAACAGCCAACTCGATGCAAGGGTAAAGGTAATCTGCTACATGGCCCTCATACGGCCCTCACATATGGCTGTCCCGTGTGGTTCAACGTGAGTGCAAGCTTGATGGAAAAGATGCGGGTGTTTGAGAGGGCTTGTCTTAGGGCTTGCCTTCGCCTTTACAGAACACCAGAGTCCCAGTACATAAAATTCTACTCCAATGAGGTTTTATACAACAGGGCGAACCTGATACGAGTGGACAATTTCCTGGTGAAGTTGATTCGAGGTCACACTGCGAGAGCGATGAACCCGGACAATAACCTGATCTCGGGGGCTTACTACCCCAATCCACAGTACCACGAGAGGGTACGTCATAACGGCTTCGTCCCACCAGAAGCCTTCCTCCATTACGATAAGCACGGTCTGATACAGAATGAAAATGCGGTACCGATCCTGTATCACATCGCCAGGTCTACTGTGGATGGGCGACTCAACCACGACCGTTCCGTCGCACGAAGAACTGAGGAAGATCTCCTCCGCTTCAGTATGGCGGTGTCGAGCCGTGATAAGCGGGATGTTGCAATGCAACATCAAAAATGGTGGTGGCTGTGGAGTGAAGGAACTCCCTCTTCGAACCCTTTAGACCCGGGTTAAAAACGGGCAGTGCGTATCCCTGAATGGGAAAGCAGTCGGTCAGTCTTACGGCGGTAATTTTGCTGCCAAAACCTATGGCCGACCTACATATATTAGTGTTTAAGGTAGTCTTTAAGTTATACATAAAAATAAAAAAAAAAAAAAAAATCAAGTATACACAACTCTACACCTGTGTACTGATGTGTATACACATGTATATAGTATATATATAAATATATGCACGGGTATTTTTACAAATACATGTGCATATATGTATATGTATGTTTAATTTAAGTTAGTTATAAGTTATTTTAAGATAGTATGTAAGTTAGTATGTAAGTTTTAACTAAAATCAGTCCTGCCACTAAGTTTTTTCTATAATTTTTCTTAATCATTAGTCATACAATTATGAATTTATTAAGCCAATGTTACTTGAAGTCGAAAGACATAGTTTAAGTTTAAGTTTAGCTTAGAGTGCCCGCCGAGGGCCAGTAAGTTAAAAGTAAGAAACATTGTGCGTCCAACTAGTTTTTAAGCATTTTTGTCTAGTATGTAAGTTTATTATGAATATTGAAATAAAAATGAATTCGAAAAAAAAAAACAAAAAAAACAAAAGCGTCCTTCCAATTCCCATATATGGGTAAACAGCGTGGTAATTAGCGATCAACTGGATCCCTGAAAAACGCACCGTTTTCGAGATATGGGCGATCTTGTAAAATGAAGCATTTCAGGTCGCCTTTTTCGATCCTTTTTCTAGCTCCGAGTTATCGCGTAGGAAATGTTGAGGGCTCAACAGAAGCGTCCTTCCATTCCCCATATATGAATAAACAGCATGGTAATAAGCGATAAACTGGATCGCTGAAAAACGCACCGTTTTCGAGATATGGGCGATATTGTAGAATTAAGCATTTCAGATCGCCTTTTTCGATCCTTTTTCTACATCCGATCTATCGCTTAGGGAATGTTGAGGGCTCAACAGAAGCGTCCTTCCATTCCCCATATATGAATAAACAGCGTGGTAATAAGCGATAAACTGGATCGCTGAAAAACGCACCGTTTTCGAGATATGGGCAATTTTGTAAAACTAAGCATTTCAGGTCGCATTTTTCGATCCTTTTCCTACCTCCGAGTTATCGCGTAGGGAATGTTGAGGGCTCAACAAAAGCGTTCTTCTAATTCCCATATATGCGTAAACAGCGTGGTAATTAGCGACCAACTGGATCCCTGAAAAACGCACCGTTTTTGAGATATGGGCGATATTGTAAAATTAAGCATTTCAGGTCGCCTTTTTCGATCCTTTTCCTACCTCCGAGTTATCGCGCAGGGAATGTTGAGGGCTCAACAGAAGCGTCCTTCCATTCCCCATATATGAATAAACAGCGTGGTAATAAGCGGTAAACTGGATCGCTGAAATCGCACCGTTTTCGATTTATGGGCGATATTGTAAAACTAAGCATTTCAGGTCGCCTTTTTCGAAACTTTTTCTACCTCCGAGTTATCGCGTAGGGAATGTTGAGAGCTCAACAGAAGCGTCCTTCCATTCCCCATATATGAATAAACAGCGTGTTAATAAGCGACAAACTGGATTGCTGAAAAACGCACCGTTTCCGAGATATGGGCGATATTGTAAAATTAAGCATTTCATGTCGCCTTTTTCGATCCTTTTTCTACCTCCGAGTTATCGCGTAGGGAATGTTGAGGGCTCAACAGAAGCGTCCTTCGATTCCCCATATATGAATAAAGAGCGTGGTAATAAGCGATAAACTGGATCGCTGAAAAACGCACCGTTTTCGAGATATGGGCGATCTTGTAAAATGAAGCATTTCAAGTCGCCTTGTCGATCCTTTTTCTACCTCCGAGTTATCGCGTTCAGGGCTCAACAGAAAAGTCCTTCCATTCCCCATATATGAATAAGCAGCGTGGTAAAAAGCGATAAACTGCATCCCTGAAAAACGCACCGTTTTCGAGATATGGGCGATCTTGTAAAATGAAGCATTTCAGGTCGCCTTATTCGATCCTTTTTCTGCCTCCGAGTTATCGCGTAGGGAATGTTGAGGGTTCAACAAAAGCGTCCTTCCATTCCCCATATATGAATAAACAGCGTGGTAAAAAGCGATAAGCTGGATCGCTGAAAAACGCACCGTTTTCGAGATATGGGCGATCTTGTAAAACTAAGCATTTCAGGTCGCCTTATTCGATCCTTTTTCTGCCTCCGAGTTATCGCGTAGGGAATGTTGAGGGTTCAACAAAAGCGTCCTTCCATTCCCCATATATGAATAAACAGCGTGGTAATAAGCGATAAACTGGATCGCTGAAAAACGCACCGTTTTCGAGATATGGTCGATATTGTAAAATTAAGCATTTCAGGTTGCATTTTTCGATCCTTTTTCTACCTCCGAGTTATAGCGTAGGGAATGTTGAGGGTTCAACAGAAGCGTCCTTCCATTCCCCATATATGAACAAACACGTGGTAATAAGCGATAAACTGGATCCCTGAAAAACGATCCGTTTTCGTTCCGTTTTCAGGTTGCCTTTTTCGATGCTTTTTCTACATCCGATCTATCGCGTAGGGAATGTTGAGGGCTCAACAGAAGCGTCCTTCCATTCCCCAAATATGAATAAACAGCGTGGTAATAAGCGATAAACTGGATCGCTGAAAAACGCACCGTTTTCGAGATATGGTCGATATTGTAAAATTAAGCATTTCAGGTTGCATTTTTCGATCCTTTTTCTACCTCCGAGTTATAGCGTAGGGAATGTTGAGGGTTCAACAGAAGCGTCCTTCCATTCCCCATATATGAACAAACAGCGTGGTAATAAGCGATAAACTGGATCCCTGAAAAACGATCCGTTTTCGGGTCGCCTTTTTCGATCCTTTTCCTACCTCCGAGTTATCGCGTAGGGAATGTTGAGGGCTCAACAAAAGCGTTCTTCTAATTCCCATATATACGTAAACAGCGTGGTAATTAGCGATCAACTGGATCCCTGAAAAACGCACCGTTTTCGAGATATGGGCGATCTTGTAAAATGAAGCATTTCAGGTCGCATTTTTCGATCCTTTTTCTACCTCCGAGTTATCGCGTAAGAAATGTTTGCGGCTCAACAGAAGCGTCCTTCGATTCGCCATATATGAATAAACAGCGTGGTAATAAGCGATAATCTGGATCGCTGAAAAACGCACCGTTTTCGAGATAATGGCGATCTTGTAAAATGAAGCATTTCAAGTCGCCTTTTTCGATCCTTTTTCTACCCTCGAGTTATCGCGTAGGGAATGTCGAGGGCTCAACAGAAGCGTCCTTCCATTCCCCATATATGAATAAACATGGTTATAAGCGGTAAAGGTCGCCTTTTTCGATCCTTTTTCTACCTCCGATCTATCGCGTGGGGAATGTTGAGGGCTCAACAAAAGCGTCCTTCCATTCCCCATATATGCGTAAACAGCGTTGTAATAAGCGATAAATTGGATCGCTAAAAAACGTACCGTTTTCGATATATGGGCGATATTGTAAAATTAAGCATTTCAAGTCGCCTTTTCCGATCCTTTTTCTACCTCCGAGTTATCGCGTAGGGAATGTTGAGGGCTCAACAGAAGCGTCCTTCCATTCCCCATATATGAATAAACAGCGTGGTAATAAGCGATAAACTGAATCGCTGAAAAACGCACCGTTTTCGAGATATGGGTGATATTGTAAAATTAAGCATTTCAGGTCGCCTTTTTCGATCCTTTTTCTACCTCCGATCTATCGCGTGGGGAATGTTGAGGGCTCAACAAAAGCGTCCTTCCATTCCCCATATATGCGTAAACAGCGTTGTAATAAGCGATAAACTGGATCGCTGAAAAACGCACCGTTTTCGAGATATGGGCGATATTGTAAAATTAAGCATTACAGGTCGCCTTTTTCGATCTTTTTCTACCTCCGATCTATCGCGTGGGGAATGTTGAGGGCTCAACAAAAGCGTCCTCCATTCCCCATATATGAATAAACAGCGTGGTAATAAGCGATAAACTGGATCCCTAAAAAACGCTCCGTTTTCGAGATATGGGCAATCTTGTAAAATTAAGCATTTCAGGTCGCCATTTTCGATCCTTTTTCTACCTCTGAGTTATCGCGTAGGGAATGTTGAGGGCTCAACAGAAGCGTCCTTCCATTCTCTATATATGAATAAACAGCGTCGTTAAAAGCGATAAACTGGAGCCCTGAAAAACGCTCCGTTTTCGAGATATGGGCGATATTGTAAAATTAAGCATTTCAGGTCGCCTTTTTCGATCCTTTTTCTACCTCCGATCTATCGCGTGGGGAATATTGAGGGCTCAACAAAAGCGTTCTTCCATTCTTCATATATGCGTACACAGCGTTGTAATAAGCGATAAACTGGATCGCTGAAAAACGCACCGTTTTCGAGATATGGGCGATCTTGTAAAATGAAGCAATTCAGGTCGCCTTTTTCGATCCTTTTTCTACCTCCGAGTTATCGCGTAGGGAATGTTGAGGGCTCAACAAAAGCGTCCTTCCATTCCCCATATATGAATAAGCAGCGTGGAAATAAGCGATAAACTGGGTCCCTGAAAACCGCTCCGTTTTCGAGATATGGGCGATCTTATAAAATGAAGCATTTCATATTGAAAAACGCGCCGTTTTCGAGAAATGGGCGATAATGTAAAATTAAGCATTTCAAGTCGCCTTGTCGATCCTTTTTCTACCTCCGAGTTATCGCTTGGGGAATGTTGAGGGCTCAACAAAAGCGTCCTTCCATTCCCCATATATGTGTAAACAGCGTTGTAGTAAGCGATAAACTGGATCCCTGAAAAACGCTCCATTTTCGAGATATGGGCGTTCTTGTAATATGAAACATTTCAGGTCGCCTTTTTCGATCCTTTTTCTACCTCCGATCTATCGCGTGGGGAATGTTGAGGGCTTAACAGCAGCGTCCCCATATATGAATAAACAGCGTCGTAAAAAGCGATTAGCTGCATCCCTGAAAAACGCACCGTTTTCGAGATATGGGCGATATTGTAAAATTAAGCATTTCAAGTCGCCTTTTTCGATCCTTTTTCTACCTCCGAGTTATCGCTTGGGGAATGTTGAGGGCTCAACAAAAGCGTTCTTCCGTTCCCCATATATGAATAAACAGCGTGGTAATAAGCGATAACCCGGATCCCTGAAAAACGCTCCGTTTTCGATATATGGACGATCTTGTAAAATTAAGTATTTCAGATCGCCTTTTTCGATCCGTTTTCTACCTCCGAGCTACCGCTTGGGAAATGTTGAGGGCTCAACAGAAGCGTCCTTCCATACCCCATATATAAATAAGCAGCGTGGCAATAAGCGGGATCCCTGAAAAACGGTCCGTTTTCGAGATATGGGCGATCTTGTAAAATGAAGCATTTAAGGTCGCATTTTTCGATCCTTTTTCTACCTCCGATCTATCGCGTTTGGAATGTTGAAGGCTCAACAAAAGCGTCCTTGCATTCCCCATATATGAATAAACAGCGTCGTAAAAAGCGATAAACTGGATCGCTGAAAAACGCACCGTTGTCGATATATGGGCGATCTTGTAAAATTAAGCATTTCAAGTCGCCTTGTCGATCCTTTTACTACCTCCGAAATATCGCGTAGGGAATGTTAAGGGGTCAACAGAAGCGTCATTCCATTCCCCATTTATGAATAAACAGCGTGGTAATAAGCGATAAACTGGTTCGCTGAAAAACGCACCGTTTTCGAGATATGGGCTATCTTGTAAAATGAAGCATTTCAAGTCGCCTTTTTCGATCCTTTTTCTACCTCCGAGTTATCGCCTAGGGAATGTTGAGGGCTCAACAGAAGCGTCCTTCCATTCCCCATATATGCGTAAACAGCGTTGTAATAAGCGATAAACTGGATCGCTGAAAAACGCACCGTTTTCGAGATATGGGCGATATTGTAAAATTAAGCATTTCAGGTCGCCTTTTTCTACCTCCGAGTTATCGCGTAAGGAATGTTGAGGGCTCAACAGAAGCGTCCTTCCATTCCCCATATATGCGTAAACAGCGTTGTAATAAGCGATAAACTGGATCGCTGGAAAAGCACCGTTTTCGAGATATGGGCGATCTTGTAAAATGAAGCATTTCAAGTCGCCTTGTCGATCCTTTTTCTACCTCCGAGTTATCCCGTAGGGAATGCTGAGGGCTCAACAGAAGCGTCCTTCCATTCCCCATATATGAATAAACAGCGTGATAATAAGCGATAAGCTGGATCGCTGAAAAACGCACCGTTTTCGATATATGGGCGATCTTGTAAAATTAAGCATTTCAAGTCGACTTGTCGATCCTTTTTCTACCTCCGATTTATCCCGTGGGGAATGCTGAGGGCTCAACAGAAGCGTCCTTCCATTCCCCATATATGAATAAACAGCGTGGTAATAAGCGATAAGCTGGATCGCTGGAAAACGCACCGTTTTCGATATATGGGCGATCTTGTAAAATTAAGCATTTCAAGTCGCCTTGTCGATCCTTTTTCTACCTCCGAGATATCGCGTAGGGAATATTGAGGGCTCAATAGAAGCGTCCTTCCGTTCCCCATATATGAATAAACAGAGTGGTAATAAGCAATAAACTGGATCCCTGAAAAACGCTCCGTTTTCGCGATCTTGTAAAATGAAGCATTTCAGGTCGCCTTTTTCGATCCTTTTTCTACCTCCGATCTGTCGCGTGGAGAATGTTGAGGGCTCAACAAAAGCGTCCTTAAATTCCCCATATATGAATAAACAGCGTCGTAAAAAGCGATAAGCTGGATCGCTGAAAAACGCACCGTTTTCGATATATGGGCGATCTTGTAAGATCAAGCATTTCAGGTCGCCTTTTTCGATCCTTTTTCTACCTCCGAGTTATCGCGTAGGGAATATTGAGGGCTCAACAGAAGCGTCCTTCCATTCCCCATATATGCGTAAACAGCGTGGTAAAAAGAGATAAACTGGATCGCTGGAAAAGCAAAGTTTTCGAGATATGGGCGATCTTGTAAAATGAAGCATTTCAAGTCGCCTTGTCGATCCTTTTTCTACCTCCGAGTTATCCCGTAGGGAATGCTGAGGGCTCAACAGAAGCGTCCTTCCATTCCCCATATATGAATAAACAGCGTGATAATAAGCGATAAGCTGGATCGCTGAAAAACGCACCGTTTTCGATATATGGGCGATCTTGTAAAATTAAGCATTTCAAGTCGCCTTGGCGATCCTTTTTCTACCTCCGAGTTATCGCGTAGGGAATTTTGAGGGCTCAACAAAAGCGTCCTTCCATTCCCCATATATGAATAAACAGCGTGGTAATAAGCGATAAACTGGATCGCTGAAAAACGCACCGTTTTCGAGATATGGGCGATCTTGTAAAATTAAGCATTTCAAGTCGCCTTGTCGATCCTTTTTCTACATCCGAGTTATCAATTGGGGAATGCTGAGGGCTCAACAGAAGCGTCCTTCCATTCCCCATATACGAATAAACAGCGTGGTAATAAGCGATAAGCTGGATCGCTGAAAAACGCACCGTTTTCGATATATGGGCGATCTTGTAAAATTAAGCATTTCAAGTCGCCTTGTCGATCCTTTTTCTACCTCCGAGTTATCATATATGAATAAACAGAGTGGTAATAAGCGATAAACTGGATCCCTGAAAAACGCTACGTTTTCGAGATATGGGCGATATTGTAAAATTAAGCATTTCAAGTCGTCTTGTCGATCCATTTTCTACCTCCGATCTATCGCGTGGGGAATGTTGAGGGCTCAACAAAAGCGTCTTTCCATTCCCCATATATGAATAAACAGCGTGGTAATAAGCGATAAACTGGTTCGATATGGGCGATCTTGTAAAATTAAGAATTTCAAGTCGCCTTTTTCGATCCTTTTTCTACCTCCGAGTTATCGCGCAGGGAATGTTGAGGGCTCAACAGAAGCGTCCTTCCTCTCCCCATATATGCGTTTACAGCGTGGTAATAAGCAATAAACTGGATCCCTGAAAAACGCTCCGTTCTCGCGATCTTGTAAAATGAAGCATTTCAGGTCGCCTTTTTCGATCCTTTTTCTACCTCCGATCTGTCGCGTGGAGAATGTTGAGGGCTCAACAAAAGCGTCCTTAAATTTCCCATATATGAATAAACAGCGTCGTAAAAAGCGATAAACTGGATCGCTGAAAAACGCTCCATTTTCCATATATGGACGATCTTGTAAAATTAAGTATTTCAGATCGCCTTTTTCGATCCGTTTTCTACCTCCGAGTTATCGTGTAGGGAATGTTGAGGGCTCAACAGAAGCCTCCTTCCATTCCCCATATTTGAATAAACAGCGTGATAATAAGCGATAAACTGGATCGCTGAAAAACGCACCGTTTCCGAGATATGGGCGATATTGTAAAATTAAGCATTTCAGGTCGCCTTTTTCGATCATTTTTCTACCTCCGATCTATCGCGTGGGGAATGTTGAGGGCTC
>CAKAIZ010000184.1:0-23866 GCA_916610145.1 Eristalis arbustorum | reverse complement strand
CCCTTTTCGAGATATGGGCGATATTGTAAAATGAAGCATTTCAGGTCGCCTTTTTCCATCCTTTTTCTACCTACAAGTTATCGCGTAGGGAATGTTGAGGGCTCGACAGAAGCGTCCTTCTATTCCCCATATATTAATAAACAGCGTGGTAATAAGCGATAAACTGGATCGCTGAAAAACGCACCGTTTTCGAGATATGGGCGATATTGTAAAAATTGAAGCATTTCAGGTCGCCTTTTTCGATCCTTTTTCTACCTCCGAGTTTATCGCGTAGGGAATGTTGAGGGCTCAACAGAAGCGTCCTTCCATTCCCCATACATAAATAAACAGCGTGGTAATAAGCGACAAACTGGATCCCTGAAAAATGCTCCGTTTTCGAGATATGGGCGATATTGTAAAATTAAGCATTTCAAGTCGCCTTGTCGATCCTTTTTCTACCTCCGAGTTATCGCGTAGGGAATGTTGAGGGCTCAACAGAAGCGTCCTTTCCATTCCCCATATATGAATAAACAGCGTGGTAATAAGCGACAAACTGGATCCCTGAAAAATGCTCCGTTTTCTAGATATGGGCGATCTTGTAAAATGAAGCATTTCAGGTCGCCTTTTTCGATCCTCTTTCTACCTCCGAGTTATCGCGTAGGAAACTGGATCCCTGAAAAATGCTCTGTTTTCGAGATATGGGCGATCTTGTAAAATGAAGCATTTCAGGTCGCCTTTTTCGATCCTCTTTCTACCTCCGAGTTATCGCGTAGGAAATGTTGAGAGCTCAACAAAAGCGTCCTTCCATTCCCCATATATGAATAAACAGCGTGGTAATAAACGACAAACTGGATCCCTGAAAAATGCTCCCTTTTCGAGATATGGGCGATATTGTAAAATGAAGCATTTCAGGTCGCCTTTTTCCATCCTTTTTCTACCTCCAAGTTATCGCGTAGGGAATGTTGAGGACTTAACAGAAACGTCCTTCCATTCCCCATAAATGAATAAACAGCGTTGGAATAAGCGATAAACTGGATCCCTGAAAAACGATCCGTTTTCGAGATATGGGGGATCTTGTAAAATGAAGCATTTCAGGTCGCCTTTTTCGATCCTTTTTCTACCTCCGAGTTATCGCGTAGGGAATGTTGAGGGCTCAACAGAAGCGCCCCTTCCATTCCCCATATATGCGTAAACAGCGTGGTAATAAGCGATAAACTGGATCCCTGAAAAACGCTCCGTTTTCGAGATATGGGCGATATTGTAAAATGAAGCATTTCAGGTCGCCTTTTTCCATACTTTTTCTACCTCCGAGTTATCGCGTAGGGAATGTTGAGGGCTAATTTGAAGCGTCCTTCCATTCCCCATATATGAATAAACAGCGTGGTAATAAACGACAAACTGGATCCCCTGAAAATGCTCGGTTTTCGAGATATGGGCGATATTGTAAAATTAAGCATTTCAAGTCGCCTTGTCGATCCTTTTTCTACCCCCGAGTTATCGCGTAGGGAATGTTGAGGGCTCAACAGAAGCGTCTTTCCATTCCCCATATATGAATAAACAGCGTGGTAATAAACGACAAACTGGATCCCTGAAAAATGCTCCCTTTTCGAGATATGGGCGATATTGTAAAATGAAGCATTTCAGGTCGCCTTTTTCCATCCTTTTTCTACCTACAAGTTATCGCGTAGGGAATGTTGAGGGCTCGACAGAAGCGTCCTTCTATTCCCCATATATTAATAAACAGCGTGGTAATAAGCGATAAACTGGATCGCTGAAAAACGCACCGTTTTCGAGATATTGGCGATATTGTAAAATTAAGCATTTCAGGTCGCCTTTTTCGATCCTTTTTCTACCTCCGAGTTATCGCGTAGGGAATTTTGAGGGCTCAACAGAAGCGTCCTTCCATTCCCCATAAATAAATAAACAGCGTGGTAATAAGCGATAAACTGGATCCCTGAAAAACGCTCCGTTTTCGAGATATGGGCGATATTGTAAAATGAAGCATTTCAGATCGCCTTTTTTCATCCTTTTTCTACCTCCGAGTTATCGCGTAGGGAATGTTGAGGGCTAATAAGAAGCGTCCTTCCATTCCCCATATATTAATAAACAGCGTGGTAATAAGCGATAAACTATATCGCTGAAAAACGCACCGTTTTCGAGATATGGGCGATATTGTAAAATTAAGCATTTCAGGTCGCCTTTTTCGATCCTTTTTCTACCTCCAAGTTATCGCGTAGGGAATGTTGAGGGCTCAACAGAAGCGTCCTTCCATTCCCCATATATGCGTAAACAGCGTGGTAATAAGCGATAAACTGGATCCCTGAAAAACGCACCGTTTTCGAGATATGGGCGATATTGTAAAATGAAGCATTTCAGGTCGCCTTTTTCCATCCTTTTTCTACCTCCGAGTTATCGCGTAGGGAATGTTGAGGGCTCAACAGAAGCGTCTTTCCATTCCCTGTATATGAATAAACAGCGTGGTAATAAGCGACAAACTGGATCCCTGAAAATTGCTCCGTTTTCGAGATATGGGCGATATTGTAAAATGAAGCATTTCAAGTCGCCTTGTCGATCCTTTTTCTACCTCCGAGTTATCGCGTAGGGAATGTTGAGGGCTCAACAGAAGCGTCCTTCCATTCCCTGTATATGAATAAACAGCGCGGTAATAAGCGACAAACTGGATCCCTGAAAATTGCTCCGTTTTCGAGATATGGACGATATTGTAAAATTAAGCATTTCAAGTCGCCTTTTTCCATCCTTTTTCTACCTCCGAGTTATCGCGTAGGGAATGTATAGGGCTCAACAGAAGCGTCTTACCATTCCCCATATATGAATAAACAGCGTGGTAATAAGCGACAAACTGGATCCCTGAAAAATGCTCCGTTTTCGAGATATGAGCGATCTTGTAAAATGAAGCATTTCAGGTCGCCTTTTTCCATCCTTTTTCTACCTCCGAGTTATCGCGTAGGGAATGTTGAGGGCTCAACAGAAGCGTCTTTCCATTCCCTGTATATTTTTTTTTTTTTTTTTTTTTTTTTTTATAATTTGCGCGTGCTCAAGGGGTTATTAATACCCTTAATTGTCCGGGGTCAAGACACAGCACGGGCCGAAGGTATAGAGGGAGAGAGAGAGAGGAGGTACCTGTGCACATTGGTCTTAAACATCTGCGGATTGTAATCTATTGGAAATATTGAGCTGGGAAGAGCATTCCATATTCGTGTAGTGCGGCTAAAAAACGAGTCTCTAAATTTCACTGTGCGTCCGAAAGCAGGCTTAAGGGTAAACTGATGAGCATTCCTGGCGAGACGTGTATTGCGGGTGAATTCAAGGAGAGGAGGAATGCAGTTGGCTAGCTCACTTGAGCATCGTTTGTTAAAGTAACGATAAAACACGGACAAAGAAGACACGGTTCGTCGATGTTCAAGCGAGTCTAATGAACCCGCGATATCATTGTCTCCTATAAGTTTTATCGCTCGCTTTTGGATTCTATCTAGTAGATGCAAGGTGGTCTTGGGGGGCACCAGACCAGATATGAGCGTTATACTCAAGCTTTGGGCGAATATACGCCTTATAGATTAAAGCCAAATCAGAGGGGGTGAAGTATTTCTTGCATCGATTAAGGAAACCTAAACATTTCGCAGCATTTTTGGCGACCTCGAATATGTGATCGTTCCAACTAAGTGTTGTGTTGATGAACATACCGAGGATGGAAAGTTTTCCGGTTTCATCGATACAAGCGCCATTCATGGATAATGGCTGATTATCAGGGGTTCGCTTTAGAGACAGCAGACAGCATTGAGTTTTGGAAGCATTGAATTCCACTCTGTTGTTCTTACCCCAGTTAATTATGCTGTCCAGATCGGAATTCAATGTGCTTGACATACGCTGCCGTTCCAATATTACGTCCGAAGGGCAGGGACGTGAATTTTGGAACGAATATGAAAAGCTGAGGGTGCTGTCATCAGCGAAGGAGTGGATTGGATTAGAAGTGGCAGACAGGAGATCATTTATAAAAATGAGAAAGAGTGTCGGAGTATGAATAAACAGCGTGGTAATAAGCGACAAACTGGATCCCTGAAAATTGCTCCGTTTTCGAGATATGGGCGATATTGTAAAATGAAGCATTTCAAGTCGCCTTGTCGATCCTTTTTCTACCTCCGAGTTATCGCGTAGGAAATGTTGAGAGCTCAACAGAAGCGTTCGTCCATTCCCCATATATGAATAAACAGCGTGGTAATAAACGACAAACTGGATCCCTGAAAAATGCTCAATTTTCGAGATATGGGCGATATTGTAAAATTAGGGTATTTCAAGTCGCCTTTTCGATCCTTTTTCTACCTCCGAGTTATCGCGTACGAAATGTTGAGAGCTCAACAGAAGCGTCCTTCCATTCCCCATATATGAATAAACAGCGTGGTAATAGGCGATAAACTGGATCCCTGAAAAACGCATCGTTTTCGAGATATGGGCGATATTGCAAAATGAAGCATTTCAGGTCGCCTTTTTCCATCCTTTTTCTACCTCCGGGTTATCGCGTAGGGAATGTTGAGGGCTCAACAGAAGCGTCCTTCCATTCCCCATATATGAATAAACAGCGTGGTAATAAGCGACAAACTGGATACCCGAAAAATGCTCCGTTTTCGACATATGGGCGATATTGTAAAATTAAGCATTTCAAGTCGCCTTGTCGATCCTTTTTCTACCTCCGAGTTATCGCGTAGGAAATGTTGAGAGCTCAACAGAAGCGTCCTTCCATTCCCCATATATGAATAAACAGCGTGGTAATAAACGACAAACTGGATCCCTGAAAAATGCTCCCTTTTCGAGATATGGGCGATATTGTAAAATTAAGCATTTCAAGTCGCCTTTTCGATCCTTTTTCTACCTCCGAGTTATCGCGTACGAAATGTTGAGAGCTCAACAGAAGCGTCCTTCCATTCCCCATATATGAATAAACAGCGTGGTAATAAGCGATAAACTGGATCCCTGAAAAACGCACCGTTTTCGCGATATTGTAAAATTAAGCATTTCAGGTCGCCTTTTTCCATCCTTTTTCTACCTCCGAGTTATCGCGTAGGGAATGTTGAGGGCTCAACAGAAGCGTCCTTCCATTCCCCATATATGCGTAAAAAGCGTGGTAATAAACGATAAGCTGGATCCCTGAAAAACGCTCCGTTTTCGAGATATGGGCGATATTGTAAAATGAAGCATTTCAGGTCGCCTTTTTCCATCCTTTTTCTACCTCCGAGTTATCGCGTAGGGAATGTTGAGGGCTCAACAGAAGCGTCTTTCCATTCCCCATATATGAATAAACAGCGTGGTAATAAGCGACAAACTGGATCCCTGAAAAATGCTCCGTTTTCGAGATATGGGCGATCTTGTAAAATGAAGTATTTCAGGTCGCCTTTTTCGATCCTCTTTCTACCTCCGAGTTATCGCGTAGGAAGTGTTGAGAGCTCAACAGAAGCGTCCTTCCATTCCCCATATATAAATAAACAGCGTGGTAATAAACGACAAACTGGATCCCTGAAAAATGCTCCCTTTTCGAGATATGGGCGATATTGTAAAATTAAGCATTTCAAGTCGCCTTTTCGATCCTTTTTCTACCTCCGAGTTATCGCGTACGAAATGTTGAGAGCTCAACAGAAGCGTCCTTCCATTCCCCATATATGAATAAACAGCGTGGTAATAAGCGATAAACTGGATCCCTGAAAAACGCATCGTTTTCGAGATATGGGCGATATTGTAAAATGAAGCATTTCAGGTCGCCTTTTTCCATTCTTTTTCTACCTCCGAGTTATCGCGTAGGGAATGTTGAGGGCTCGACAGAAGCGTCCTTCTATTCCCCATATATTAATAAACAGCGTGGTAATAAGCGATAAACTGGATCGCTGAAAAACGCACCGTTTTCGAGATATGGGCGATATTGTAAAATTAAGCATTTCAGGTCGCCTTTTTCTATCCTTTTTCTACCTCCGAGTTATCGCGTAGGGAATGTTGAGGGCTCAAAAGAAGCGTCCTTCCATCCCCCATATATGCGTAAACAGCGTGGTAATAAGCGATAAACTGGATCCCTGAAAAACGCACCGTTTTCGAGATATGAGCGATATTGTAAAATGAAGCATTTCAGGTCGCCTTTTTCCATCCTTTTTCTACCTCCGAGTTATCGCGTAGGGAATGTTGTGGGCTCAACAGAAGCGTCCTTCCATTCCCCATATATGAATAAACAGCGTGGTAATAAGCGACAAACTGGATCCCTGAAAAATGCTCCGTTTTCGAGATATGGGCGATATTGTAAAATTAAGCATTTCAAGTCGCCTTGTCGATCCTTTTTCTACCTCCGAGTTATCGCGTAGGGAATGTTGAGGGCTCAACAGAAGCGTCTTTCCATTCCCCATATATGAATAAACAGCGTGGTAATAAGCGACAAACTGGATCCCTGAAAAATGCTCCGTTTTCGAGATATGGGCGATGTTGTAAAATGAAGCATTTCAGGTCGCCTTTTTCGATCCTCTTTCTACCTCCGAGTTATCGCGCAGGAAATGTTGAGAGCTCAACAGAAGCGTCCTTCCATTCCCCATATATGAATAAACAGCCTGGTAATAAACGACAAACTGGATCCCTGAAAAATGCTCCCTTTTCGAAATATGGGCGATATTGTAAAATTAAGCATTTCAGGTCGCCTTTTTCGATCCTTTTTCTACCTCCGAGTTATCGCGTAGGGAATGTTGAGGGCTCAACAGAAACGTCCTTCCAATCCCCATATATGCGTAAACAGCGTGGTAATAAGCGATAAACTGGATCCCTGAAAAACGCACCGTTTTCGAGATATGGGCGATATTGTAAAATGAAGCATTTCAGGTCGCCTTTTTCCATCCTTTTTCTACCTCCGAGTTATCGCGTAGGGAATGTTGAGGGCTCAACAGAAGCGTCCTTCCAATCCCCATATATGAATAAACAGCGTGGTAATAAGCGACAAACTGGATCCCTGAAAAATGCTCCGTTTTCGAGATATGGGCGATATTGTAAAATTAAGCATTTCAAGTCGCCTTTTCGATCCTTTTTCTACCTCCGAGTTATCGCGTAAGGAATGTTGAGAGCTCAACAGAAGCGTCCTTCAGTCCTGCCATTAAGTTTTTTCTATAATTTTTCTTAATCATTAGTCATACAGTTATGAATTTATTAAGCCAATGTTACTTGAAGTCGAAAGACATAGTTTAAGTTTAAGTTTAGCTTAGAGTGCCCGTCGAAGGCCAGTAAGTTAGAAGTAAGAAACATTGTGCGTCCAACTAGTTTTTTAAGCATTTTTGTCTAGTATGTAAGTTTATTATGAATATTGAAATAAAAATGAGTTCGAAATGAAAATGGAATGACAGAAGCGTCCTTCCATTCCCCATATACGAATAAACAGCGTGGTAATAAGCGATAAACTGGATCCCTGAAAAACGCTCCATTTTCGAGATATGGGCGATATTGTAAAATGAAGCATTTCAGGTCGCTTTTTTCCATCCTTTTTCTACCTCCGAGTTATCGCGTAGGGAATGTTGAGGGCTCGACAGAAACGTCCTTCTATTCCCCATATATTAATAAAGAGCGTGGTAATACGCGATAAACTGGATCGCTGAAAAACGCACCGTTTTCGAGATATGGGCGATATTGTAAAATTAAGCATTTCAGGTCGTCTTTTTCGATCCTCTTTCTACCTCCAAGTTATCGCGTAGGAAATGTTGAGAGCTCAACAGAAGCGTCTTTCCATTCCCCATATATGAATAAACAGCGTGGTAATAAGCGATAAACTGGATCCCTGAAAAACGCTCCGTTTTCGAGATATGGGCGATATTGTAAAATGAAGCATTTCAGGTCGCCTTTTTCCATCCTTTTTCTACCTCCGAGTTATCGCGTAGGGAATGTTGAGGGCTCAACAGAAGCGTCCTTCCATTCCCCATATATGAATAAACAGCGTGGTAATAAGCGACAAACTGGATCCCTGAAAAATGCTCCGTTTTCGAGATATGGGCGATATTGTAAAATTAAGCATTTCAAGTCGCCTTGTCGATCCTTTTTCTACCTCCGAGTTATCGCGTAGGGAATGTTGAGGGCTCAACAGAAGCGTCTTTCCATTCCCCATATATGAATAAACAGCGTGGTAATAAGCGACAAACTGGATCCCTGAAAAATGCTCCGTTTTCGAGATATGGGCGATCTTGTAAAATGAAGCATTTCAGGTCGCCTTTTTCGATCCTCTTTCTACCTCCGAGTTATCGCGTAGGAAATGTTGAGAGCTCAACAAAAGCGTCCTTCCATTCCCCATATATGAATAAACAGCGTGGTAATAAGCGACAAACTGGATCCCTGAAAAATGCTCCGTTTTCGAGATATGGGCGATATTGTAAAATTAAGCATTTCAAGTCGCCTTGTCGATCCTTTTTCTACCTCCGAGTTATCGCGTAGGGAATGTTGAGGGCTCAACAGAAGCGTCTTTCCATTCCCCATATATGAATAAACAGCGTGGTAATAAGCGACAAACTGGATCCCTGAAAAATGCTTCGTTTTCGAGATATGGGCGATATTGTAAAATTAAGCATTTCAAGTCGCCTTTTCGATCCTTTTTCTACCTCCGAGTTATCGCGTACGAAATGTTGAGAGCTCAACAGAAGCGTCCTTCCATTCCCCATATATGAATAAACAGCGTGGTAATAAGCGATAAACTGGATCCCTGAAAAACGCATCGTTTTCGAGATATGGGCGATATTGTAAAATGAAGCATTTCAGGTCGCCTTTTTCCATCCTTTTTCTACCTCCGAGTTATCGCGTAGGGAATGTTGATGGCTCGACAGAAGCGTCCTTCTATTCCCCATATATTAATAAACAGAGTGGTAATAAGCGATAAACTGGATCGCTGAAAAACGCACCGTTTTCGAGATATGGGCGATATTGTAAAATTAAGCATTTCAGGTCGCCTTTTTCGATCCTTTTTCTACCTCCGAGTTATCGCGTAGGGAATGTTGAGGGCTCAACAGAAGCGTCCTTCCATTCCCCATATATGCGTAAACAGCGTGGTAATAAGCGATAAACTGGATCCCTGAAAAACGCACCGTTTTCGAGATATGGGCGATATTGTAAAATTAAGCATTTCAAGTCGCCTTGTCGATCCTTTTTCTACCTCCGAGTTATCGCGTAGGGAATGTTGAGGGCTCAACAGAAGCGTCTTTCCATTCCCCATATATGAATAAACAGCGTGGTAATAAGCGACAAACTGGATCCCTGAAAAATGCTCCGTTTTCGAGATATGGGCGATATTGTAAACTGAAGCATTTCAGGTCGCCTTTTTCGATCCTCTTTCTACCTCCGAGTTATCGCGTAGGAAATGTTGAGAGCTCAACAAAAGCGTCCTTCAATTTCCCATATATGAATAAACAGCGTGGTAATAAACGACAAACTGGATCCCTGAAAAATGCTCCCTTTTCGAGATATGGGCGATATTGTAAAATGAAGCATTTCAGGTCGCCTTTTTCGATCCTTTTTCTACCTCCGAGTTATCGCGTAGGGAATGTTGAGGGCTCAACAGAAGCGTCCTTCCATTCCCCATATATGAATAAATAGCGTGGTAATAAGCGATAAACTGGATCCCTGAAAAACGCTCCGTTTTCGAGATATGGGCGATATTGTAAAATGAAGCATTTCAGGTCGCCTTTTTCCATCCTTTTTCTACCACCGAGTTATCGCGTAGGGAATGTTGAGGGCTTAACAGAAACGTCCTTCCATTCCCCATAAATGAATAAACAGCGTGGTAATAAGCGATAAACTGGATCCCTGAAAACGCTCCGTTTTCGAGATATGGGCGATCTTGTAAAATGAAGCATTTCAGGTCGTCTTTTTCGATCCTCTTTCTACCTCCGAGTTATCGCGTACGAAATGTTGAGAGCTCAACAGTAGCGTCCTTCCATTCCCCATATATGAATAAACAGCGTGGTAATAAGCGATAAACTGGATCCCTGAAAAACGCACCGTTTTGAGGATATGGGCGATCTTGTAAAATTAAGCATTTCAAGTCGCGTTGTCGATCCTTTTTCTACCTCCGAGTTATCGCGTAGGGAATGTTGAGGGCTTAACAGAAGCGTCCTTCCATTCCCCATATATGAATAAACAGCGTGGTAATAAGCGATAGACTGGATCCCTGAAAACGCTCCGTTTTCGAGATATGGGCGATCTTGTAAAATTAAGCATTTCAAGTCGCGTTGTCGATCCTCTTTCTACCTCTGAGTTATCGCGTAGGGAATGTTGAGGGCTCAACAGAAGCGTCCTTCCATTCTTCATATATGAATAAACAGTTGTCGATCCTTTTAAGCGATAAACTGAATCCCTGAAAAACGCACCGTTTTGAGGATATGGGCGATCTTGTAAAATTAAGCATTTCAAGTCGCGTTGTCGATCCTTTTTCTACCTCCGAGTTATCGCGTAGGGAATGTTGAGGGCTTAACAGAAGCGTCCTTCCATTCCCCATATATGAATAAACAGAGTGGTAATTAGCGATAGACTGGATCCCTGAAAAACGCTCCGTTTTCGAGATATGGGCGATCTTGTAAAATTAAGCATTTCAAGTCGCGTTGTCGTTCCTCTTTCTACCTCCGAGTTATCGCGTACGAAATGTTGAGAGCTCAACAGAAGCGTCCTTCCATTCCCCATATATCAATAAACAGCGTGGTAATAAGCGATAAACTGGATCCCTGAAAAATGCACCGTTTTGAGGATATGGGCGATCTTGTAAAATTAAGCATTTCAAGTCGCGTTGTCGATCCTTTTTCTACCTCCGAGTTATCGCGTAGGGAAAGTTGAGGGCTTAACAGAAGCGTCCTTCCATTCCCCATATATGAATAAACAGCGTGGTAATAAGCGATAAACTGGATCCCTGAAAAACTCTAGGTTTTCGAGATGTGGGCGATCTTGTAAAATGAAGCATTTCAGGTCGCCTCTTTCGATCCTTTTTCTACCTCCGAGTTATCGCGTAGGGAATGTTGAGGGCTCAACAGAAGCGTCCTTCCATTCCCCATATATGAATAAACAGAGTGGTAATAAGCGATAAACTGGATCCCTGAAAAACGCTCCGTTTTCGAGATATGGGCGATATTGTAAAATGAAGCATTTCAGGTCGCCTTTTTCCATCCAGCGTGGTAATAAGCGATAAACTGGATCTCTGAAAAACGCACCGTTTTCGAGATATGGGCGATCTTGTATTATGAAGCATTTCAGGTCGCCTTTTTCGATCCTTTTTCTACCTCCGAGTTGTCGCGTAGGGAATTTTGGGGGCTCACCAGAAGTGTCCTTCCATTCCCCATATATGAATAAACAGTGTGGTAATAAGCGACAAACTGGATCCCTGAAAAATTCTCCGTTTTCGAGATATGGGCGATATTGTAAAATTAAGCATTTCAAGTCGCCTTGTCGATCCGTTTTCTACCTCCGAGTTATCGCGTAGGGAATGTTGAGGGCTCAACAGAAGCGTCCTTCCATTCCCCATATATGAATAAACAGCGTGGTAATAAACGATAAATTGGATCCCTGAAAAACGCTCCGTTTTCGAGATATGGGCGATCTTGTAAAATGAAGCATTTCAGGTCGCCTTTTTCGATCCTCTTTCTACCTCCGAGTTATCGCGTACGAAATGTTGAGAGCTCAACAGAAGTGTCCTTCCATTCTCCATATATGAATAAACAGCGTGGTAATAAGCGATAAACTGGATCCCTGAAAAACGCTCCGTTTTCGAGATATGGGCGATCTTTTAAAATTAAGCATTTCAAGTCGCGTTGTCGATCCTTTTTCTACCTCCGAGTTATCGCGTAGGAAATGTTGAGGGCTTAACAAAAGCGTCCTTCCATTCCCCATATATGAATAAACAGCGTGGTAATAAGCGATAAACTGGATCCCTAAAAAACGCTCCGTTTTCGAGATATGGGCGATCTTGTAAAATTAAGCATTTCAAGTCGCGTTGTCGATCCTTTCTCTACCTCCGAGTTTTCGCGTAGGGAATGTTGAGGGCTCAAAAGAAGCGTCCTTCCATTCCCCATATATGAATAAACAGCGTGGTAATAAGCGACAAACTGGATCCCTGAAAAATGCTCCGTTTTCGAGATATGGGCGATATTGTAAAATTAAGCATTTCAAGTCGCGTTGTCGATCCTTTTTCTATGGGCGATCTTGTAAAATGAAGCATTTCAGGTCGCCTTTTTCGATCCTCTTTCTACCTCCGAGTTATCGCGTACGAAATGTTGAGAGCTCAACAGAAGCTTCCTTCCATTCCCCATATATGAATAAACAGCGTGGTAATAAGCGATAAACTGGGAACCTGAAAAACGCTCCGTTTTCGAGATATGGGCGATCTTGTAAAATTAAGCATTTCAAGTCGCGTTGTCGATCCTTTTTGTACCTCCGAGTTATCGCGTAGAGAATGTTGTGGGCTTAACAGAAGCGTCCTTCCATTCCCCATATATGAATAAACAGCGTGGTAATAAGCGATAAACTGGATCCCTGAAAAACGCTCCGTTTGCGAGATATGGGCGATCTTGTAAAATTAAGCATTTCAAGTCGCGTTGTCGATCCTTTTTCTACTTTCGAGTTATCGCGTAGGAAATGTTGAGGGCTTAACAGAAGCGTCCTTCCATTCCCCATATATGAATAAACAGCGTGGTAATAAGCGATAAACTGGATCCCTAAAAAACGCTCCGTTTTCGAGATATGGGCGATCTTGTAAAATTAAGCATTTCAAGTCGCGTTGTCGATCCTTTTTCTACCTCCGAGTTATCGCGTAGGGAATGTTGAGGGCTCAAAAGAAGCGTCCTTCCATTCCCCATATATGAACAAACAGCGTGGTAAAAAGCGACAAACTGGATCCCTGAAAAATGCTGCGTTTTCGAGATATGGGCGATATTGTAAAATGAAGCATTTCAAGTCGCCTTGTCGATCCTTTTTCTACCTCCGAGTTATCGCGTAGGGAATGTTGAGGGCTCAACAGAAGCGTCCTTCCATTCCCTATATATGAATAAACAGCATGGTAATAAGCGATAAACTGGATCCCTGAAAAACGCTCCGTTTTCGAGATATGGTCATCTTGTAAAATGAAGCATTTCAGGTCGTCTTTTTCGATCCTCTTTCTACCTCCGAGTTATCGCGTACGAAATGTTGAGAGCTCAACAGTAGCGTCCTTCCATTCCCCATATATGAATAAACAGCGTGGTAATAAGCGATAAACTGGATCCCTGAAAAACGCACCGTTTTGAGGATATGGGCGATCTTGTAAAATTAAGCATTTCAAGTCGCGTTGTCGATCCTTTTTCTACCTCCGAGTTATCGCGTAGGGAATGTTGAGGGCTTAACAGAAGCGTCCTTCCATTCCCCATATATGAATAAACAGCGTGGTAATAAGCGATAGACTGGATCCCTGAAAACGCTCCGTTTTCGAGATATGGGCGATCTTGTAAAATTAAGCATTTCAAGTCGCGTTGTCGATCCTCTTTCTACCTCTGAGTTATCGCGTAGGGAATGTTGAGGGCTCAACAGAAGCGTCCTTCCATTCTTCATATATGAATAAACAGTTGTCGATCCTTTTAAGCGATAAACTGAATCCCTGAAAAACGCACCGTTTTGAGGATATGGGCGATCTTGTAAAATTAAGCATTTCAAGTCGCGTTGTCGATCCTTTTTCTACCTCCGAGTTATCGCGTAGGGAATGTTGAGGGCTTAACAGAAGCGTCCTTCCATTCCCCATATATGAATAAACAGAGTGGTAATTAGCGATAGACTGGATCCCTGAAAAACGCTCCGTTTTCGAGATATGGACGATATTGTAAAATTAAGCATTTCAAGTCGCCTTGTCGATCCTTTTTCTACCTCCGAGTTATCGCGTAGGGAATGTTGAGGGCTCAACAGAAGCGTCCTTCCATTCCCCATATATGAATAAACAGCGTGGTAATAAGCGATAAACTGGATCCCTGAAAAACGCTCCGTTTTCGAGATATGGGCGATCTTGTAAAATGAAGCATTTCAGGTCGCCTTTTCGATCCTTTTTCTACCTCCGAGTTATCGCGTAGGGAATGTTGAGGGCTCAACAGAAGCGTCCTTCCATTCCCCATGTATTAGTAAACAGCGTGGTAATAAGCGATAAGCTGGATCCCTGAAAAACGCTCCGTTTTCGAGATATGGGCGATATTGTAAAATGAAGCATTTCAAGTCGCCTTGTCGATCCTTTTTCTACCTCCGAGTTATCGCGTAGGGAATGTTGAGGGCTCAACAGAAGCGTCTTTCCATTCCCCATATATGAATAAACAGCGTGGTAATAAGCGATAAACTGGATCCCTGAAAAACGCTCCGTTTTCGAGATATGGGCGATATTGTAAGATGAAGCATTTCAGGTCGCCTTTTTCCGTCCTTTTTCTACCTTCGAGTTATCGCGTACGGAATGTTGAGGGCTCAACAGAAGCGTCCTTCCATTCCCCATATATGCGTAAACAGCGTGGTAATAAGCGATAAGCTAGATCCCTGAAAAACGCACCGTTTTCGAGATATGGGCGATATTGTAAAATGAAGCATTTCAGGTCGCCTTTTTCCATCCTTTTTCTACCTCCGAGTTATCGCGTAGGGAATGTTGAGAGCTCAACAGAAGCGTGCTTCCATTCCCCATATATGAATAAACAGCGTGGTAATAAGCGACAAACTGGATCCCTGAAAAATGCTCCGTTTTCGAGATATGGGCGATATTGTAAAATTAAGCATTTCAGGTCGCCTTTTTCCATCCTTTTTCTACCTCCGAGTTATCGCGTAGGGAATGTTGAGAGCTCAACAGAAGCGTCCTTCCATTCCCCATAAATGAATAAACAGCGTGGGAATAAGCGATAAACTGGATCCCTGAAAAACGATTCGTTTTCGAGATATGGGGGATCTTGTAAAATGAAGCATTTCAGGTCGCCTTTTTCGATCCTTTTTCTACCTCCGAGTTATCGCGTAGGGAATGTTGAGGGCTCAACAAAAGCGTCCTTCCATTCCCCATATATGCGTAAACAACGTGGTAATAAGCGATAAACTGGATCCCTGAAAAACGCTCCGTTTTCGAGATATGGGCGATATTGTAAAATGAAGCATTTCAGGTCGCCTTTTTCCATCCTTTTTCTACCTCTGAGTTATCGCGTAGGAAATGTTGAGGGCTAATTAGAAGCGTCCTTCCATTCCCCATATATGAATAAACAGCGTGGTAATAAGCGACAAACTGGATCACTGAAAAATGCTCCGTTTTCGAGATATGGGCGATATTGTAGAATTAAGCATTTCAAGTCGCCTTGTCGATCCTTTTTCTACCTCCGAGTTATCGCGTAGGGAATGTTGAGGGCTCAACAGAAGCGTCTTCCATTCCCCATATATGAATAAACAGCGTGGTAATAAGCGACAAACTGGATCCCTGAAAAATGCTCCGTTTTCTAGATATGGGAGATCTTGTAAAATGAAGCATTTCAGGTCGCCTTTTTCGATCCTCTTTCTACCTCCGAGTTATCGCGTAGGAAATGTTGAGACCTCAACAAAAGCGTCCTTCCATTCCCCATATATGAATAAACAGCGTGGTAATAAACGACAAACTGGATCCCTGAAAAATGCTCCCTTTTCGAGATATGGGCGATATTGTAAATTGAAGCATTTCAGGTCGCCTTTTTCGATCCTTTTTCTACCTCCGAGTTATCGCGTAGGGAATGTTGAGGGCTCAACAGAAGCGTCCTTCCATTCCCCATATATGAATAAACAGCGTGGTAATAAGCGACAAACTGGGTCCCTGAAAAATGCTCCGTTTTCGAGATATGGGCGGTATTGTAAAATTAAGCATTTCAAGTCCTTGTCGATCCTTTTTCTACCTCCGAGTTATCGCGTAGGGAATGTTGAGGGCTCAACAGAAGCGTCTTTCCATTCCCCATATATGAATAAACAGCGTGGTAATAAGCGACAAACTGGATCCCTGAAAAATGCTCTGTTTTCGAGATATGGGCGATCTTGTAAAATGAAGCATTTCAGGTCGCCTTTTTCGATCCTTTTTCTACCTCCGAGTTATCGCGTAGGAAATGTTGAGGGCTCAACAGAAGCGTCCTTCCATGCCCCATATATGCGTAAACAGCGTGGTAATAAGCGATAAACTGGATCCCTGAAAAACGCTCCGTTTTCGAGATATGGGCGATATTGTAAAATGAAGCATTTTAGGTCGCCTTTTTCCATCCTTTTTCTACCTCCGAGTTATCGCGTAGGGAATGTTGAGGGCTCAACAGAAGCGTCTTTCCATTCCCCATATATGAATAAACAGCGTGGTAATAAGCGACAAACTGGATCCCTGAAAAATGCTCTGTTTTCGAGATATGGGCGATCTTGTAAAATGAAGCATTTCAGGTCGCCTTTTTCGATCCTTTTTCTACCTCCGAGTTATCGCGTAGGAAATGTTGAGGGCTCAACAGAAGCGTCCTTCCATGCCCCATATATGCGTAAACAGCGTGGTAATAAGCGATAAACTGGATCCCTGAAAAACGCTCCGTTTTCGAGATATGGGCGATATTGTAAAATGAAGCATTTTAGGTCGCCTTTTTCCATCCTTTTTCTACCTCCGAGTTATCGCGTAGGGAATGTTGAGGGCTCAACAGAAGCGTCTTTCCGTTCCCCATATATGAATAAACAGCGTGGTAATAAGCGACAAACTGGATCCCTGAAAAATGCTCTGTTTTCGAGATATGGGCGATCTTGTAAAATGAAGCATTTCAGGTCGCCTTTTGCCATCCTTTTTCTAACTCCGAGTTATCGCGTAGGGAATGTTGAGGGCTCAACAGAAGCGTCCTTCTATTCCCCATATATTAATAAACAGCGTGGTAATAAGCGACAAACTGGATCCCTGAAAAACGCTAAGTTTTCGAGATATGGGCGATATTGTAAAATGAAGCATTTCAGGTCGCCTTTTTCCATCCTTTTTCTACCTCCAAGTTATCGCGTAGGGAATGTTGAGGGCTTAACAGAAACGTCCTTCCATTCCCCATAAATGAATAAACAGCGTGGGAATAAGCGATAAACTGGTACCCTGAAAAACGATCCGTTTTCGAGATATGGGGGATCTTGTAAAATGAAGCATTTCAGGTCGCCTTTTTCGATCCTTTTTCTACCTCCGAGTTATCGCGTAGGGAATGTTGAGGGCTCGACAGAAACGTCCTTCTATTCCCCATATATTAATAAGCAGCGTGGTAATAAGCGACAAACTGGATCCCTGAAAAACGCTCCGTTTTCGAGATATGGGCGATATTGTAAAATGAAGCATTTCAGGTCGCCTTTTTCCATCCTTTTTCTAACTCCGAGTTATCGCGTACGAAATGTTGAGAGCTCAACAGAAGCGTCCTTCCATTCCCCATATATCAATAAACAGCGTAGTAATAAGCGATAAACTGGATCCCTGAAAAATGTACCGTTTTGAGGATATGGGCGATCTTGTAAAATTAAGCATTTCAAGTCGCATTGTCGATCCTTTTTCTACCTCCGAGTTATCGCGTAGGGAAAGTTGAGGGCTTAACAGAAGCGTCCTTCCATTCCCCATATATGAATAAACAGCGTGGTAATAAGCGATAAACTGGATCCCTGAAAAACTGTAGGTTTTCGAGATGTTGGCGATCTTGTAAAATGAAGCATTTCAGGTCGCCTCTTTCGATCCTTTTTCTACCTCCGAGTTATCGCGTAGGGAATGTTGAGGGCTCAACAGAAGCGTCCTTCCATTCTTCATATATGAATAAACAGTTGTCGATCCTTTTAAGCGATAAACTGAATCCCTGAAAAACGCACCGTTTTCGAGATATGGGCGATCTTGTAATATGAAGCATTTCAGGTCGCCTTTTTCGATCCTTTTTCTACCTCCGAGTTATCGCGTAGGGAATGTTGAGAGCTCAACAGAAGCGTCCTTCCATTCCCCATATATGAATAAACAGCGTGGTAATAAGCGATAAACTGGATCTTTAAAAAACGCTCCGTTTTCGAGATATGGGCGATATTGTAAAATGAAGCATTTCAGGTCGCCTTTTTCCATCCAGCGTGGTAATAAGCGATAAACTGGATCCCTGAAAAACTCTAGGTTTTCGAGATGTGGGCGATCTTGTAAAATGAAGCATTTCAGGTCGCCTTTTTCGATCCTTTTTCTACCTCCGAGTTATCGCGTAGGGAATGTTGAGGGCTCGACAGAAGCGTCCTTCCATTCCCCATATATGAATAAACAGCGTGGTAATAAGCGATAAACTGGATCCCTGAAAAACGCTCCGTTTTCGAGATATGGGCGATATTGTAAAATGAAGCATTTCAGGTCGCCTTTTTCCCATCCAGCGTGGTAATAAGCGATAAACTGGATCCCTGAAAAAACGCACCGTTTCGAGATAATGGGCGATCTTGTAATATTAAGCATTTCAGTTCGCCTTCTTATCCTTTTTTCTACCTCCGAGTTATCGCGCTAGAAATGTTGAGAGCTCAACAGAAGCGTCCTTCCATTCCCCATATATGAATAAACAGCGTGGTAATAAGCGATAAACTGGATCCCTAAAAAACGCTCCGTTTTCGAGATATGGGCGATCTTGTAAAATTAAGCATTTCAAGTCGCCTGGTCGATCCTTTTTCTACCTCCGAGTTATCGCGTAGGGAATGTTGAGGGCTCAACAGAAGCGTCCTTCCATTCCCCATATATGAATAAACAGCGTGGTAATAAGCGATAAACTGGATCCCTGAAAAACGCTCCGTTTTCGAGATAAGGGCGATCTTGTAAAATGAAGCATTTCAGGTCGCCTTTTCGATCCTTTTTCTACCTCCGAGTTATCGCGTAGGGAATGTTGAGGGCTCAACAGAAGCGTCCTTCCATTCCCCATATATGAATAAACAGCGTGGTAATAAGCGATAAACTGGATCCCTGAAAAACGCTCCGTTTTCGAGATATGGGCGATATTGTAAAATGAAGCATTTCAAGTCGCCTTGTCGATCCTTTTTCTACCTCCGAGTTATCGCGTAGGGAATGTTGAGGGCTCAACAGAAGCGTCTTTCCATTCCCCATATATGAATAAACAGCGTGGTAATAAGCGATAAACTGGATCCCTGAAAACACGCTCCGTTTTCGAGATATGGGCGATATTGTAAGATGAAGCATTTCAGGTCGCCTTTTTCCGTCCTTTTTCTACCTCCGAGTTATCGCGTACGGAATGTTGAGGGCTCAACAGAAGCGTCCTTCCATTCCCCATATATGCGTAAACAGCGTGGTAATAAGCGATAAACTAGATCCCTGAAAAACGCACCGTTTTCGAGATATGGGCGATATTGTAAAATGAAGCATTTCAGGTCGCCTTTTTCCATCCTTTTTCTACCTCCGAGTTATCGCGTAGGGAATGTTGAGAGCTCAACAGAAGCGTGCTTCCATTCCCCATATATGAATAAACAGCGTGGGAATAAGCGATAAACTGGATCCCTGAAAAATGCTCCCTTTTCGAGATATGGGCGATATTGTAAATTGAAGCATTTCAGGTCGCCTTTTTCGATCCTTTTTCTACCTCCGAGTTATCGCGTAGGGAATGTTGAGGGCTCAACAGAAGCGTCCTTCCATTCCCCATATATGCGTAAACAGCGTGGTAATAAGCGATAAACTGGATCCCTGAAAAACGCTCCGTTTTCGAGATATGGGCGATATTGTAAAATGAAGCATTTCAGGTCGCCTTTTTCCATCCTTTTTCTACCTCTGAGTTATCGCGTAGGGAATGTTGAGGGCTAATTAGAAGCGTCCTTCCATTCCCCATATATGAATAAACAGCGTGGTAATAAGCGACAAACTGGATCCCTGAAAAATGCTCCGTTTTCGAGATATGGGCGATATTGTAAAATTAAGCATTTCAAGTCGCCTTGTCGATCCTTTTTCTACCTCCGAGTTATCGCGTAGGGAATGTTGAGGGCTCAACAGAAGCGTCTTTCCATTCCCCATATATGAATAAACAGCGTGGTAATAAGCGACAAACTGGATCCCTGAAAAATGCTCCGTTTTCTAGATATGGACGATCTTGTAAAATGAAGCATTTCAGGTCGCCTTTTTCGATCCTCTTTCTACCTCCGAGTTATCGCGTAGGAAATGTTGAGAGCTCAACAAAAGCGTCCTTCCATTCCCCATATATGAATAAACAGCGTGGTAATAAACGACAAACTGGATCCCTGAAAAATGCTCCCTTTTCGAGATATGGGCGATATTGTAAATTGAAGCATTTCAGGTCGCCTTTTTCCATCCTTTTTCTACCTCCAAGTTATCGCGTAGGGAATGTTGAGGGCTCAACAGAAGCGTCCTTCCATTCCCCATATATGAATAAACAGCGTGGTAATAAGCGACAAACTGGGTCCCTGAAAAATGCTCCGTTTTCGAGATATGGGCGGTATTGTAAAATTAAGCATTTCAAGTCCTTGTCGATCCTTTTTCTACCTCCGAGTTATCGCGTAGGGAATGTTGAGGGCTCAACAGAAGCGTCTTTCCATTCCCCATATATGAATAAACAGCGTGGGAATAAGCGATAAACTGGATCCCTGAAAAATGCTCTGTTTTCGAGATATGGGCGATCTTGTAAAATGAAGCATTTCAGGTCGCCTTTTTCGATCCTTTTTCTACCTCCGAGTTATCGCGTAGGGAATGTTGAGGGCTCAACAGAAGCTCCTTCCATTCCCCATATATGCGTAAACAGCGTGGTAATAAGCGATAAACTGGATCCCTGAAAAACGCTCCGTTTTCGAGATATGGGCGATATTGTAAAATGAAGCATTTTAGGTCGCCTTTTTCCATCCTTTTTCTACCTCCGAGTTATCGCGTAGGGAATGTTGAGGGTTCAACAGAAGCGTCTTTCCATTCCCCATATATGAATAAACAGCGTGGTAATAAGCGACAAACTGGATCCCTGAAAAATGCTCTGTTTTCGAGATATGGGCGATCTTGTAAAATGAAGCATTTCAGGTCGCCTTTTTTGATCCTCTTTCTACCTCCGAGTTATCGCGTAGGAAATGTTGAGAGCTCAACAAAAGCGTCCTTCCATTCCCCATATATGAATAAACAGCGTGGTAATAAACGACAAACTGGATCCCTGAAAAATGCTCCCTTTTCGAGATATGGGCGATATTGTAAATTGAAGCATTTCAGGTCGCCTTTTTCCATCCTTTTTCTACCTCCAAGTTATCGCGTAGGGAATGTTGAGGGCTTAACAGAAACGTCCTTCCATTCCCCATAAATGAATAAACAGCGTGGGAATAAGCGATAAACTGGTACCCTGAAAAACGATCCGTTTTCGAGATATGGGGGATCTTGTAAAATGAAGCATTTCAGGTCGCCTTTTGCGATCCTTTTTCTACCTCCGAGTTATAGCGTAGGGAATGTTGAGGGCTCAACAGAAGCGTCCTTCCATTCCCCATATATGCGTAAACAGCGTGGTAATAAGCGATAAACTGGATCCCTGAAAAACGCTCCGTTTTCGAGATATGGGCGATATTGTAAAATGAAGCATTTCAGGTCGCCTTTTTCCATCCTTTTTCTACCTCCAAGTTATCGCGTAGGGAATGTTGAGGGCTTAACAGAAACGTCCTTCCATTCCCCATAAATGAATAAACAGCGTGGGAATAAGCGATAAACTGGATCCCTGAAAAACGATTCGTTTTAGAGATATGGGGGATCTTGTAAAATGAAGCATTTCAGGTCGCCTTTTTCGATCCTTTTTCTACCTCCGAGTTATCGCGTAGGGAATGTTGAGGGCTAATTAGAAGCGTCCTTCCATTCCCCATATATGCGTAAATAGCGTGGTAATAAGCGATAAGCTGGATCCCTGAAAAACGCTCCGTTTTCGAGATATGGGCGATATTGTAAAATGAAGCATTTTAGGTCGCCTTTTTCCATCCTTTTTCTACCTCCGAGTTATCGCGTAGGGAATGTTGTGGGCTAATTAGAAGCGTCCTTCCATTCCCCATATATGAATAAACAGCGTGGTAATAAGCGACAAACTGGATCCCTGAAAAATGCTCCGTTTTCGAGATATGGGCGATATTGTAAAATTAAGCATTTCAAGTCGCCTTGTCGATCCTTTTTCTACCTCCGAGTTATCGCGTAGGGAATGTTGAGGGCTCAACAGACGCGTCTTTCCATTCCCCACATATGAATAAACAGCGTGGTAATAAGCGACAAACTGGATCCCTGAAAAATACTCCGTTTTCTAGATATGGGCGATCTTGTAAAATGAAGCATTTCAGGTCGCCTTTTTCGATCCTCTTTCTACCTCCGAGTTATCGCGTAGGAAATGTTGAGAGTTCAACAAAAGCGTCCTTCCATTCCCCATATATGAATAAACAGCGTGGTAATAAACGACAAACTGGATCCCTGAAAAATGCTCCCTTTTCGAGATATGGGCGATATTGTAAATTGAAGCATTTCAGGTCGCCTTTTTCCATCCTTTTTCTACCTCCAAGTTATCGCGTAGGGAATGTTGAGGGCTTAACAGAAACGTCCTTCCATTCCCCATAAATGAATAAACAGCGTGGGAATAAGCGATAAACTGGTATCCTGAAAAACGATCCGTTTTCGAGATATGGGGGATCTTGTAAAATGAAGCATTTCATGTCGCCCTTTTCGATCCCTTTTTCTACCTCCGAGTTATCGCGTAGGGAATGTTGAGGGCTCAACAGAAGCGTCCTTCCATTCCACATATATGCGTAAACAGCGTGGTAATAAACGATAAACTGGATCCCTGAAAAACGCTCCGTTTTCGAGATATGGGCGATATTGTAAAATGAAGCATTTCAGGTCGCCTTTTTCCATCCTTTTTCTAACTCCGAGTTATCGCGTAGGGAATTTTGAGGGCTCAACAGAAGCGTCCTTCCATTCCCCATATATGAATAAACAGCGTGGTAATAAGCGACAAACTGGGTCCCTGAAAAATGCTCCGTTTTCGAGATATGGGCGGTATTGTAAAATTAAGCATTTCAAGTCCTTGTCGATCCTTTTTCTACCTCCGAGTTATCGCGTAGGGAATGTTGAGGGCTCAACAGAAGCGTCTTTCCATTCCCCATATATGAATAAACAGCGTGGTAATAAGCGACAAACTGGATCCCTGAAAAATGCTCTGTTTTCGAGATATGTGCGATCTTGTAAAATGAAGCATTTCAGGTCGCCTTTTTCGATCCCCTTTCTACCTCCGAGTTATCGCCTAGGAAATGCTGAGAGCTCAACAGAAGCGTCCTTCCATTCCCCACATATGAATAAACAGCGTGGTAATAAACGACAAACTGGATCCCTGAAAAATGCTCCCTTTTCGAGATATGGGCGACATTGTAAAATTAAGCATTTCAAGTCGCCTTTTCGATCCTTTTTCTACCTCCGAGTTATCGCGTACGAAATGTTGATAGCTCAACAGAAGCGTCCTTCCATTCCCCATATATGAATAAACAACGTGGTAATAAGCGATAAACTGGATCCCTGAAAAAACGCATCGTTTTCGAGATATGGGCGATATTGTAAAATGAAGCATTTCAGGTCGCCTTTTTCCATCCTTTTTCTACCTCCGACTTATCGCGTAGGGAATGTTGAGGGCTCGACAGAAGCGTCCTTCTATTCCCCATATATTAATAAACAGCGTGGTAATAAGCGATAAACTGGATCGCTGAAAAAAACGCACCGTTTTCGAGATATGGGCGATATTGTAAAATTAAGCATTTCAGGTCGCCTTTTTCGATCCTTTTTCTACCTCCGAGTTATCGCGTAGGGAATGTTGAGGGCTCAACAGAAGCGTCTTTCCATTCCCCATATATGAATAAACAGCGTGGTAATAAGCGACAAACTGGATCCCTGAAAAAT
>CAKAIZ010000183.1:0-34613 GCA_916610145.1 Eristalis arbustorum | reverse complement strand
TTTTTCTCAATATTTTTATGTTATAGTGCTATTTTTATATATATAGTGCGCTGAAAACCTGCATTTCCTGAACTACTATGAAAGTTTTTGATCTTTTAACCAACTTTTTCCTGTGATTTTTACTAGTTTCATCTTTTCATATAACTTTTTCTGCTCTTTTACCTACTTTTTTCATGGAAAATCTGATTATTTTCTCAATATTTTTATATTACATATATATATACTGCGCTGAAACCCGCATTTCGTAAACTACTATGAAAGTTTTTGATCTTTAACCAACTTTTTCCTGTGATTTTTACTAGTTTCTTCTTTTCATATAACTTTTTCTGCTCTTTTACCTACTTTTTTCATGGAAAATCTGATAATTTTCTCAATATTTTTATATTATATTTATATACTGCGCTGAAACCCGCATATCCTTAACTACTATGAAAGTTTTTGATCTTTAACCAACTTTTTCCTTTGATTTTTACTAGTTTCTTCTTTTCATATAACTTTTTCTGCTTTTTACCTACTTTTTTCATGGAAAATCTGATTATTTTCTCAATATTTTTATATTATACTGCTATTTTTATGTATATACTGCGCTGAAACCCGCTATTTCCTAAACTACTATGAAAGTTTTTGATCTTTAACCAACTTTTTCCTGTGATTTTTACTAGTTTCTTCTTTTCATATAAACTTTTTCTGCTCTTTTACCTACATTTTTCATGGAAAAATCTGATTATTTTCTCAATATTTTTATGTTATACTGGTATTTTTATATATATAGTGCGCTGAAACTAGCACTTCCTGAACTACTATGAAAGTTTTTGATCTTTTACCAACTATTTCCTGTGATTTTTACTAGTTTCTTCTTTTCATATAACTTTTTCTGCTCTTTTACCTACTTTTTTCATGGAAAATCTGATTATTTTCTCAATATTTTTATATTACATATATATATATACTGCGCTGAAACCCGCATTTCCTAAACTACTATGAAAGTTTTTGATCTTTAACCAACTTTTTCCTGTGATTTTTACTAGTTTCTTCTTTTCATATAACTTTTTCTGCTCTTTTACCTACTTTCTTCATGGAAAATCTGATTATTTTCTCAATATTTTTATATTACATATATATATACTGCGCTGAAACCCGCATTTCCTAAACTACTATGAAAGTTTTTGATCTTTAACCAACTTTTTCCTGTGATTTTTACTGGTTTCTTCTTTTCATATAACTTTTTCTGCTCTTTTACCTACATTTTTCATGGAAAATCTGATAAGTTTCTCAATATTTTTATATTATATTTATATACTGCGCTGAAACCCGCATTTCCTAAACTACTATGAAAGTTTTTGATCTTTAACCAACTTTTTCCTGTCATTTTTACTAGTTTCTTCTTTTCATATAACTTTTCCTGCTCTTTTACCAACTTTTTTCATTCAAAGTCTGATTATTTTCTCAATATTTGTATATTATACTGTTATTTTTATGTATATACTGCGCTGAAACCCGCATTTCCTAAACTACTATGAAAGTTTTTGATCTTTAACCAACTTTTTCCTGACATTTTTGCTAGTTTCTTCTTTTCATATAACTTTTTCTGCTCTTTTACCTACTTTTTTCATGGAAAATCTGATTATTTTCTCAATATTTTTATATTACATATATATATACTGCGCTGAAACCCGCATTTCCTAACTACTATGAAAGTTTTTGATCTTTAACCAACTTTTTCCTGTGATTTTTACTAGTTTCTTCTTTTCATATAACTTTTTCTGCTTTTTTACCTCCTTTTTTCATGGAAAATCTGAATATTTTCTCAATATTTTTATGTTATACTGCTATTTTTATGTATATACTGCGCTGAAACCCGCATTTCCTAAACTACTATGAAAGTTTTTGATCTTTAACCAACTTTTTCCTGTCATTTTTACTAGTTTCTTCTTTTCATATAACTTTTTCTGCTCTTTTACCTACTTTTTTCATGGAAAATCTGATTATTTTCTCAATATTTTTATATTACATATATATATACTGCGCTGAAACCCGCATTTCCTTAACTACTATGAAAGTTTTTGATCTGTAACCTACTTTTTCCTGTGATTTTTACTAGTTTCTTCTTTTCATATAACTTTTTCTGCTCTCTTACCTATTTTTTTTCATTCAAAGTCTGATTATTTTCTCAATATTTTTATATTATACTGCTATTTTTATGTATATACTGCGCTGAAACCCGCATTTCCTAAACTACTATGAAAGTTTTTGATCTTTAACCAACTTTTTCCTGTGATTTTTACTAGTTTCTTCTTTTCATATAACTTTTTCTGCTCTTTTACCTACTTTTTTCATGGAAAATCTGATTATTTTCTCAATATTTGTATATTATACTGCTAGTTTTATGTATATACTGCGCTGAAACCCGCATTTCCTAAACTACTATGAAAGTTTTTGATCTTTAACCAACTTTTTCTTGTGATTTTTACTAGTTTCTTCTTTTCATATAACTTTTTCTGCTCTTTTACCTACTTTTTTCATGGAAAATCTGATTAATTTCTCAATATTTTTATATTATACTGCTATTTTTGTATATATACTGCGCTGAAATCCGCATTTCCCAAACTACTATAAAAGTTTTTGATCTTTAACCAACTTTTTCCTGTGATTTTTACTAGTTTCTTCTTTTCATATAACTTTTTCTGCTCTTTTACCTACTTTTTTCATGGAAAATCTGATTATTTTCTCAATATTTTTATATTATACTGCTATTTTAATGTATATACTGCGCTGAAACCCGCATTTCCTAAACTACTATGAAAGTTTTTGATCTTTTACCAACTTTTTCCTGTGATTTTTACTAGTTTCTTCTTTTCATATAACTATTTCTGCTCTTTTACCTACATTTTTCATGGAAAATCTGATTATTTTCTCAATATTTTTATATTATATTTATATACTGCGCTGAAACCCGCATTTCCTAAACTACTATGAAAGTTTTTGATCTTTAACCAACTTTTTCCTGTGATTTTTACTAGTTTCTTCTCTTTATATAACTTTTTCTGCTCTTTTACCTACATTTTTCATGGAAAATCTGATTATTTTCTCAATATTTTTATATTATATATGTATATATATACTGCGCTGAAACTCACATTTCCTAAACTACTATGAAAGTTTTTGATCTTTAACCAACTTTTTCCTGTCATTTTTACTAGTTTCTTCTTTTCATATAACTTTTTCTGCTCTTTTACCTACTTTTTTCATGGAAAATCTGATTATTTTCTCAATATTTTTATATTATATTTATATACTGCGCTGAAACCCGCATTTCCTAAACTACTATGAAAGTTGTTGATCTTTAACCAACTTTTTCCTGTGATTTTTACTAGTTTTTCTCTTTTACCTACTTTTTTCATGGAAAATCTGATTATTTTCTCAATATTTTTATATTATATATATATATATACTGCGCTGAAACCCGCATTTCCTAAACTACTATGAAAGTTTTTGATCTTTAACCAACTTTTTCCTGTGATTTTTACTAGTTTCTTCTTTTCATATAACTTTTTTCTGGTCTTTTACCTACTTTTATCATGGAAAAATCTGATTATTTTCTCAATATTTTTATATTATATTTATATACTGCGCTGAAACCCGCATTTCCTAAACTACTATTAAAGTTGTTGATCTTTAATCAACTTTTTCCTGTGATTTTTACTAGTTTTTCTCTTTTACCTACTTTTTTCATGGAAAATCTGATTATTTTCTCAATATTTTTATATTATATATATATATATACTGCGCTGAAACCCGCATTTCCTGAACTACTATGAAAGTTGTTGATCTTTAGCCAACTTTTTCCTGTGATTTTTACTAGTTTCTTCTTTTCATATAACTTTTTCTGCTCTTTTACCTACTTTTTTTCATGGAAAATCGGATTTTTTTCTCAATATTTTTATATTATACTGCTATTTTTATGTATATACTGCGCTGAAACCCGCATTTCCTAAACTACTATGAAAGTTGTTGATCTTTTACCTACTTTTTCCTGTGATTTTTACTAGTTTCTTCTTTTCATATAACTATTTCTGCTCTTTTACCTACATTTTTCATGGAAAATCTGATTATTTTCTCAATATTTTTATATTATATATATATATATATACTGCGCTGAAACCCGCATTTCCTGAACTACTATGAAAGTTTTTGATCTTTAACCAACTTTTTTCCTGTGATTTTTACTAGTTTCTTCTTTTCATATAACTTTTTCTGCTCTTTTACCTACTTTTTTCATGGAAAATCTGATTATTTTCTCAATATTTTTATATTATACTGCTATTTTTATGTATATACTGCGCTGAAACCCGCATTTCCTAAACTACTATGAACTTTTTCCTGTGATTTTACTAGTTTCTTCTTTTCATATAACTATTTCTGCTCTTTTACCTACATTTTTCATGGAAAATATGATTATTTTCTCAATATTTTTATATTATATTTATATACTGCGCTGAAACCCGCATTTCCAAAACTACTATGAAAGTTTTTGATCTTTAACCAACTTTTTCCTGTGATTTTTACTAGTTTCTTCTCTTTATATAACTTTTTCTGCTCTTTTACCTACATTTTTCATGGAAAATCTGATTATTTTCTCAATATTTTTTTATTATATATGTGTATATATACTGCGCTGAAACCCGCATTTCCTAAACTACTATGAAAGTTTTTGATCTTTAACCAACTTTTTCCTGTCATTTTTACTAGTTTCTTCTTTTCATATAACTTTTTCTGCTCTTTTACCTACTTTTTTCATGGAAAATCTGATTATTTTCTCAATATTTTTATATTATATTTATATACTGCGCTGAAACCCGCCATTTCCTAAACTACTATGAAAGTTGTTGATCTTTAACCAACTTTTTCCTGTGATTTTTACTAGTTTTTCTCTTTTACCTACTTTTTTCATGGAAAATCTGATTATTTTCTCAATATTTTTATATTATATATATATATACTGCGCTGAAACCCGCATTTCCTGAACTGCTATGAAAGTTTTAGATCTTTAGCCTACTTTTTTCCTGTGATTTTTACTAGTTTCTTCTTTTCATATAACTTTTTCTGCTCTTTTACCTACTTTTTTCATGGAAAATCTGATTATTTTCTCAATATTTTTATATTATATTTATATACTGCGCTGAAACCCGCATTTCCTAAACTACTATGAAAGTTGTTGATCTTTAATCAACTTTTTCCTGTGATTTTTACTAGTTTTTCTCTTTTACCTACTTTTTTCATGGAAAATCTGATTATTTTCTCAATATTTTTATATTATATATATATATACTGCGCTGAAACCCGCATTTCCTGAACTACTATGAAAGTTGTTGATCTTAGCCAACTTTTTCCTGTGATTTTTACTAGTTTCTTCTTTTCATATAACTTTTTCTGCTCTTTTACCTACTTTTTTCATGGAAAAATCTGATTATTTTCTCAATACTTTTATATTATATTTATATACTGCGCTGAAACCCGCATTTCCTAAACTACTATGAAAGTTGTTGATCTTTAACCAACTTTTTCCTGTGATTTTTACTAGTTTCTTCTTTTCATATAACTTTTTCTGCTCTTTTTACCTACTTTTTTCATGGAAAATCTGATTATTTTCTCAATATTTTTATATTATATTTATATACTGCGCTGAAACCCGCATTTTCCTAAACTACTATGAAAGTTGTTGATCTTTAAACCAACTTTTTCCTGTGATTTTTACTAGTTTCTTCTTTTCATATAACTTTTTCTGCTCTTTTACCTACTTTTTTCATGGAAAATCTGATTATTTTCTCAATATTTTTATATTATACTGCTATTTTTATTTATATACTGCGCTGAAACCCGCATTTCCTAAACTACTATGAAAGTTTTTGATCTTTTACCAACTTTTTTCCTGTGATTCTTACTAGTTTCTTCTTTTCATATAAGTATTTCTGCTCTTTCACCTACATTTTTCATGGAAAATCTGATTATTTTCTCAATATTTTTATATTATGCTGCTATTTTTATATATATACTGCGCTGAAACCCGCATTTCCTAAATTACTATGAAAGTTTTTGATCTTTAGCCAACTTTTTTCCTGTGATTTTTACTAGTTTCTTCTTTTCATATAACTTTTTCTGCTCTTTTACCTACATTTTTCATGGAAAATCTGATTATTTTCTCAATATTTTTATATTATATATATATACTGCGCTGAAACCCGCATTTACTAAACTACTATGAAAGTTTTTGATCTTTAACCAACTTTTTCCTGTGATTTTTACTAGTTTCTTCTTTTCATATACCTTTTTCTGCTCTTTTACCTACATTTTTCATGGAAAGTCTGATTATTTTCTGAATATTTTTATATTATATATATATACTGCGCTAAAACCTGCATTTCCTAAACTACTATGAAAGTTTTTGATCTTTAACCAACTTTTTCCTGTTATTTTTACTAGTTTCTTCTTTTCATATAACTTTTTCTGCTCTTTTACCTACTTTTTTCATGGAAAATCTGATTACTTTCTCAATATTTTTATATTACATATATATATACTGCGCTGAAACCCGCATTGCCTAAACTACTATGAAAGTTTTTGATCTTTAACCAACTTTTTTCCTGTCATTTTTACTAGTTTCTTCTTTTCATATAACTTTTTCTGCTCTTTTACCTACTTTTTTCATGGAAAATCTGATTATTTGCTCAATATTTTTATATTATATATATATATATATACTGCCCTGAAACCCGCATTTCCTGAACTACTATGAAAGTTTTTGATCTTTAGCCAACTTTTTCCTGTGATTTTTACTAGTTTCTTCTTTTCATATAACTTTTTCTGCTCTTTTACCTACTTTTTTCATGGAAAATCTGATTGTTTTCTCAATATTTTTATATTACATATATATATACTGCGCTGAAACCCGCATTTCCTAAACTACTATGAAAGTTTTTGATCTTTAACCAACTTTTTCCTGTGATTTTTACTAGTTTCTTCTTTTCATATAACTTTTTCTGCTCTTTTACCTACTTTTTTCATGGAAAATCTGATTATTTTCTCAATATTTTTATATTATATTTATATTACTGCGCTGAAACCCGCATTTCCTAAACTACTATGAAAGTTGTTGATCTTTAAACCAACTTTTTCCTGTGATTTTTACTAGTTTCTTCTTTTCATATAACTTTTTTCTGCTCTTTTACCTACTTTTTCATGGAAAATCTGATTATTTTCTCAATATTTTTATATTATATTTATATACTGCGCTGAAACCCGCATTTCCTAAACTACTATGAAAGTTGTTGATCTTTAACCAACTTTTTTTTGTGATTTTTACTAGTTTCTTCTTTTCATATAACTTTTTCTGCTCTTTTACCTACTTTTTTCAAGGAAAATCTGATTATTTTCTCAATATTTTTATATTATACTGCTATTTTTATGTATATACTGCGCTGAAACCCGCATTTCCTAAACTACTATGAAAGTTTTTGATCTTTTACCAACTTTTTCCTGTGATTTTTACTAGTTTCTTCTTTTTCATATAACTTTTTCTGCTCTTTTACCTACATTTTTCATGGAAAATCTGATAATCTTCTCAATATTTTTATACTATATTTATATACTGCGCTGAAACCCGCATTTCCTAAACTACTATGAAAGTTTTTGATCTTTTACCAACTTTTTCCTGTGATTTTTACTAGTTTCTTCTTTTCATATAACTTTTTCTGCTCTTTTACCTACATTTTTCATGGAAAATCTGATAATCTTCTCAATATTTTTATACTATATTTATACTACTGCGCTGAAACCCGCATTTTCCTGAACTACTATGAAAGTTTTTTGATCTTTAACAAACTTTTTCCTGTGATTTTTACTAGTTTCTTCTTTTCATATAACTTTTTCTGCTCTTTTAGCTATATTTTTCATGGAAAGTCTGATTATTTTCTCAATATTTTTATATTATATATATATACTGTGCTGAAACCCGCATTTCCTAAACTACTATGAAAGTTTTTGATCTTTAACCAACTTTTTCCTGTGATTTTTACTAGTTTCTTCTTTTCATATAACTTTTGCTGCTCTTTTACCTACATTTTTCATGGAAAATCTGATTATTTTCTCAATATTTTTATATATATATATATATATACTGCGCTGAAACCCGCATTTCCTAAACTACTGTGAAAGTTTTTGATCTTTAGCCAACATTTTCCTGTGATTTTTACTAGTTTCTTCTTTTCATATAACTTTTTCTGCTCTTTTACCTACTTTTTTCATGGAAAATCTGATTATTTTCTCAATATTTTTATATTATACTGCTATTTTTATGTATATACTGCGCTGAAACCCGCATTTCCCAAACTACTATGAAAGTTTTTGATCTTTAACCAACTTTTTCCTGTGATTTTTACTAGTTTCTTCTTTTCATATAACTTTTTCTGCTCTTTTACCTATATTTTTCATGGAAAGTCTGATTATTTTCTCAATATTTTTATATTATATATATATACTGTGCTAAAACCTGCATTTCCTAAACTACTATCAAAGTTTTTGATCTTTAACCAACTTTTTCCTGTGATTTTTACTAGTTTCTTCTTTTCATATAACTTTTTCTGCTCTTTTACCTACTTTTTTCATGGAAAATCTGATTACTTTCTCAATATTTTTATATTACATATATATACTGCGCTGAAACCCGCATTTCCTAAACTACTATGAAAGTTTTTGATCTTAAACCAACTTTTTCCTGTCATTTTTACTAGTTTCTTCTTTTCATATAACTTTTTCTGCTCTTTTACATACTTTTTTCATGGAAAATCTGATTATTTTCTCAATATATTTATATTATATATATATATATATACTGCGCTGAAACCCGCATTTCCTTAACTACTATGAAAGTTTTTGATCTTTAACCAACTTTTTCCTGTGATTTTTACTAGTTTCTTCTTTTCATATAACTTTTTCTGCTCTTTTACCTACTTTTTTCATTCAAAGTCTGATTATTTTCTCAATTTCTTCTTTTCATATAACTTTTTCTGCTCTTTTACCTACTTTTTTCATTCAAAGTCTGATAATTTGCTCAATATTTTTATATTATATATATATATATACTGCGCTGAAACCCGCATTTCCTGAACTACTATGAAAGTTGTTGATCTTTAACCAACTTTTTCCTGTGATTTTTACTAGTTTCTTCTTTTCATATAACTTTTTCTGCTCTTTTACCTACTTTTTTCATGGAAAATCTGATTATTTTCTCAATATTTCTATATTATATATATATATACTGCGCTGAAACCCGCATTTCCTGAACTACTATGAAAGTTGTTGATCTTTAACCAACTTTTTCCTGTGATTTTTACTAGTTTCTTCTTTTCATATAACTTTTTCTGCTCTTTTACCTACTTTTTTCATGGAAAATCTGATTATTTTCTCAATATTTTTATATTATACTGCTATTTTTATATATATACTGCGCTGAAACCCGCATTTCCTGAACTACTATGAAAGTTTGTGATCTTTAACAAACTTTTTCCTGTGATTTTTACTAGTTTCTTCTTTTCATATAACTTTTTCTGCTCTTTTACCTACTTTTTTCATGGAAAATCTGATAATTTTCTCAATATTTTTATATTATATTTATATACTGCGCTGAACCCCGCATTTCCTGAACTACTTAAAAGTTTGTGATCTTTAACAAACTTTTTCCTGTGATTTTTACTAGTTTCTTCTTTTCATATAACTTTTTCTGCTCTTTTACCTACTTTTTTCATGGAAAATCTGATTATTTTCTCAATATTTTTATATTATATATATATATACTGCGCTGAAACCCGCATTTCCTGAACTACTATGAAAGTTGTTGATCTTTAACCAACTTTTTCCTGTGATTTTTACTAGTTTCTTCTTTTCATATAACTTTTTCTGCTCTTTTACCTACTTTTTTCATGGAAAATCTGATTATTTTCTCAATATTTTTATATTTATACTGCTATTTTTATATATATACTGCGCTGAAACCCGCATTTCCTGACTACTATGAAAGTTTTTGATCTTTAACAAACTTTTTCCTGTGATTTTTACTAGTTTCTTCTTTTCATATAACTTTTTCTGCTCTTTTACCTACTTTTTTTCATGGAAAATCTGATAATTTTCTCAATATTTTTATATTATATTTATATACTGCGCTGAAACCCGCATTTCCTGAACTACTTAAAAGTTTGTGATCTTTAACAAACTTTTTCCTGTGATTTTTACTAGTTTCTTCTTTTCATATAACTTTTTCTGCTCTTTTACCTACTTTTTTCATGGAAAATCTGATTATTTTCTCAATATTTTTATATTATATTTATATACTGCGCTGAAACCCGCATTTCCTGAACTACTATGAAAGTTTTTTGATCTTTAACAAACTTTTTCCTGTGATTTTTACTAGTTTCTTCTTTTCATATAACTTTTTCTGCTCTTTTACCTACTTTTTTCATTCAAAGTCTGATTATTTGCTCAATATTTTTATATTATATATATATATATTGCGCTGAAACCCGCATTTCCTGAACTACTATGAAAGTTGTTGATCTTTAACCAACTTTTTCCTGTGATTTTTACTAGTTTCTTCTTTTCATATAACTTTTTCTGCTCTTTTACCTACTTTTTTCATGGAAAATCTGATTATTTTCTCAATATTTTTATATTATGTATATATATACTGCGCTGAAACCCGCATTTCCTGAACTACTATGAAAGTTTTTGATCTTTAACAAACTTTTTCCTGTGATTTTTACTAGTTTCTTCTTTTCATATAACTTTTTCTGCTCTTTTACCTACTTTTTTCATGGAAAATCTGATTATTTTCTCAATATTTTTATATTATACTGCTATTTTTATATATATACTGCGCTGAAACCCGCAACAAACTTTTTCCTGTGATTTTTACTAGTTTCTTCTTTTCATATAACTTTTTCTGCTCTTTTACCTATATTTTTCATGGAAAGTCTGATTATTTTCTCAATATTTTTATATTATATATATATACTGCGCTAAAACCTGCATTTCCTAAACTACTATGGAAGTTTTTGATCTTTAACCAACTCTTTCCTGTGATTTTTACTAGTTTCTTCTTTTCATATAACTTTTTCTGCTCTTTTACCTACTTTTTTCATGGAAAATCTGATTACTTTCTTAATATTTTTATATTACATATATATATACTGCGCTGAAACCCGCATTTCCTAAACTACTATGAAAGTTTTTGATCTTTAACCAACTTTTTCCTGTCATTTTTACTAGTTTCTTCTTTTCATATAACTTTTTCTGCTCTTTTACCTACTTTTTTCATGGAAAATCTGATTATTTTCTCAATATTTTTATATTACATATATATATACTGCGCTGAAACCCGCATTTCCTTAACTACTATGAAAGTTTTTGATCTTTAACCAACTTGTTCCTGTGATTTTTACTAGTTTCTTCTTTTCATATAACTTTTTCTGCTCTTTTACCTACTTTTTTCATGGAAAATCTGATTATTTTCTCAATATTTTTATATTATACTGCTATTTTTATATATATACTGCGCTGAAACCCGCATTTCCTGAACTACTATGAAAGTTTTTGATCTTTAACAAACTTTTTCCTGTGATTTTTACTAGTTTCTTCTTTTCATATAACTTTTTCTGCTCTTTTACCTATATTTTTCATGGAAAGTCTGATTATTTTCTCAATATTTTTATATTATATATATATACTGCGCTAAAACCTGCATTTCCTAAACTACTATGGAAGTTTTTGATCTTTAACCAACTCTTTCCTGTGATTTTTACTAGTTTCTTCTTTTCATATAACTTTTTCTGCTCTTTTACCTACTTTTTTCATGGAAAATCTGATTACTTTCTTAATATTTTTATATTACATATATATATACTGCGCTGAAACCCGCATTTCCTAAACTACTATGAAAGTTTTTGATCTTTAACCAACTTTTTCCTGTCATTTTTACTAGTTTCTTCTTTTCATATAACTTTTTCTGCTCTTTTACCTACTTTTTTCATGGAAAATCTGATTATTTTCTCAATATTTTTATATTACATATATATATACTGCGCTGAAACCCGCATTTCCTTAACTACTATGAAAGTTTTTGATCTTTAACCAACTTGTTCCTGTGATTTTTACTAGTTTCTTCTTTTCATATAACTTTTTCTGCTCTTTTACCTACTTTTTTCATTCAAAGTCTGATTATTTTCTCAATTTCTTCTTTTCATATAACTTTTTCTGCTCTTTTACCTACTTTTTTCATTCAAAGTCTGATAATTTGCTCAATATTTTTATATTTTATATATATATATACTGCGCTGAAACCCGCATTTCCTGAACTACTATGAAAGTTGTTGATCTTTAACCAACTTTTTCCTGTGATTTTTACTAGTTTCTTCTTTCCATATAACTTTTTCTGCTCTTTTACCTACTTTTTTCATGGAAAATCTGATTATTTTCTCAATATTTTTATATTATACTGCTATTTTTATATATATACTGCGCTGAAACCCGCATTTCCTTAACTACTATGAAAGTTTTTGATCTTTAACCAACTTTTTCCTGTCATTTTTACTAGTTTCTTCTTTTCATATAACTTTTTCTGCTCTTTTACCTACTTTTTTCATGGAAAATCTGATTATTTTCTCAATATTTTTATATTATATATATATATACTGCGCTGAAACCCGCATTTCCTGAACTACTATGAAAGTTGTTGATCTTTAACCAACTTTTTCCTGTGATTTTTACTAGTTTCTTCTTTTCATATAACTTTTTCTGCTCTTTTACCTACTTTTTTCATGGAAAATCTGATAATTTTCTCAATATTTTTATATTATATTTATATACTGTGCTGAAACCCGCATTTCCTGAACTACTTAAAAGTTTGTGATCTTTAACAAACTTTTTCCTGTGATTTTTACTAGTTTCTTCTTTTCATATAACTTTTTCTGCTCTTTTACCTACTTTTTTCATTCAAAGTCTGATTATTTTCTCAATATTTTTATATTATATATATATATACTGCGCTGAAACCCGCATTTCCTGAACTACTATGAAAGTTTTTGATCTTTAACAAACTTTTTCCTGTGATTTTTACTAGTTTCTTCTTTTCATATTACTTTTTCTGCTCTTTTACCTACTTTTTTCATTCAAAGTCTGATTATTTGCTCAATATTTTTATATTATATATATATATACTGCGCTGAAACCCGCATTTCCTGAACTACTATGAAAGTTGTTGATCTTTAACCAACTTTTTCCTGTGATTTTTACTAGTTTCTTCTTTTCATATAACTTTTTCTGCTCTTTTACCTACTTTTTTCATGGAAAATCTGATTATTTTCTCAATATTTTTATATTATGTATATATATACTGCGCTGAAACCCGCATTTCCTGAACTACTATGAAAGTTTTTGATCTTTAACAAACTTTTTCCTGTGATTTTTACTAGTTTCTTCTTTTCATATAACTTTTTCTGCTCTTTTACCTACTTTTTTCATTCAAAATCTGATTATTTTCTCAATATTTTTATATTATATATATATATATACTGCGCTGAAACCCGCATTTCCTGAACTACTATGAAAGTTTTTGGTCTTTAACAAACTTTTTCCTGTGATTTTTACTAGTTTCTTCTTTTCATATAACTTTTTCTGCTCTTTTACCTATATTTTTCATGGAAAGTCTGATTATTTTCTCAATATTTTTATATTATATATATATACTGCGCTAAAACCTGCATTTCCTAAACTACTATGGAAGTTTTTGATCTTTAACCAACTCTTTCCTGTGATTTTTACTAGTTTCTTCTTTTCATATAACTTTTTCTGCTCTTTTACCTACTTTTTTCATGGAAAATCTGATTACTTTCTCAATATTTTTATATTACATATATATATACTGCGCTGAAACCCGCATTTCCTAAACTACTATGAAAGTTTTTGATCTTTAACCAACTTTTTCCTGTCATTTTTACTAGTTTCTTCTTTTCATATAACTTTTTCTGCTCTTTTACCTACTTTTTTCATGGAAAATCTGATTATTTTCTCAATATTTTTATATTACATATATATATACTGCGCTGAAACCCGCATTTCCTTAACTACTATGAAAGTTTTTGATCTTTAACCAACTTGTTCCTGTGATTTTTACTAGTTTCTTCTTTTCATATAACTTTTTCTGCTCTTTTACCTACTTTTTTCATGGAAAATCTGATTATTTTCTCAATATTTTTATATTATACTGCTATTTTTATATATATACTGCGCTGAAACCCGCATTTCCTGAACTACTATGAAAGTTTTTGATCTTTAACAAACTTTTTCCTGTGATTTTTACTAGTTTCTTCTTTTCATATAACTTTTTCTGCTCTTTTACCTATATTTTTCATGGAAAGTCTGATTATTTTCTCAATATTTTTATATTATATATATATACTGCGCTAAAACCTGCATTTCCTAAACTACTATGGAAGTTTTTGATCTTTAACCAACTCTTTCCTGTGATTTTTACTAGTTTCTTCTTTTCATATAACTTTTTCTGCTCTTTTACCTACTTTTTTCATGGAAAATCTGATTACTTTCTTAATATTTTTATATTACATATATATATACTGCGCTGAAACCCGCATTTCCTAAACAACTATGAAAGTTTTTGATCTTGAACCAACTTTTTCCTGTCATGTTTACTAGTTTCTTCTTTTCATATAACTTTTTCTGCTCTTTTACCTACTTTTTTCATGGAAAATCTGATTATTTTCTCAATATTTTTATATTACATATATATATACTGCGCTGAAACCCGCATTTCCTTAACTACTATGAAAGTTTTTGATCTTTAACCAACTTGTTCCTGTGATTTTTACTAGTTTCTTCTTTTCATATAACTTTTTCTGCTCTTTTACCTACTTTTTTCATTCAAAGTCTGATTATTTTCTCAATTTCTTCTTTTCATATAACTTTTTCTGCTCTTTTACCTACTTTTTTCATTCAAAGTCTGATAATTTGCTCAATATTTTTATATTTTATATATATATATACTGCGCTGAAACCCGCATTTCCTGAACTACTATGAAAGTTGTTGATCTTTAACCAACTTTTTCCTGTGATTTTTACTAGTTTCTTCTTTTCATATAACTTTTTCTGCTCTTTTACCTACTTTTTTCATGGAAAATCTGATTATTTTCTCAATATTTTTATATTATATATATATATACTGCGCTGAAACCCGCATTTCCTGAACTACTATGAAAGTTGTTGATCTTTAACCAACTTTTTCCTGTGATTTTTACTAGTTTCTTCTTTTCATATAACTTTTTCTGCTCTTTTACCTACTTTTTTCATGGAAAATCTGATAATTTTCTCAATATTTTTATATTATATTTATATACTGCGCTGAAACCCGCATTTCCTGAACTACTTAAAAGTTTGTGATCTTTAACAAACTTTTTCCTGTGATTTTTACTAGTTTCTTCTTTTCATATAACTTTTTCTGCTCTTTTACCTACTTTTTTCATTCAAAGTCTGATTATTTGCTCAATATTTTTATATTATATATATATATACTGCGCTGAAACCCGCATTTCCTGAACTACTATGAAAGTTGTTGATCTTTAACCAACTTTTTCCTGTGATTTTTACTAGTTTCTTCTTTTCATATAACTTTTTCTGCTCTTTTACCTACTTTTTTCATGGAAAATCTGATTATTTTCTCAATATTTTTATATTATGTATATATATACTGCGCTGAAACCCGCATTTCCTGAACTACTATGAAAGTTTTTGATCTTTAACAAACTTTTTCCTGTGATTTTTACTAGTTTCTTCTTTTCATATAACTTTTTCTGCTCTTTTACCTACTTTTTTCATTCAAAATCTGATTATTTTCTCAATATTTTTATATTATATATATATATATACTGCGCTGAAACCCGCATTTCCTGAACTACTATGAAAGTTTTTGGTCTTTAACAAACTTTTTCCTGTGATTTTTACTAGTTTCTTCTTTTCATAGAACTTTTTCTGCTCTTTTACCTACTTTTTTCATTCAAAGTCTGATTATTTTCTCAATATTTTTATATTATATATATATATACTGCGCTGAAACCCGCATTTCCTGAACTACTATGAAAGTTGTTGATCTTTAACCAACTTTTTCCTGTGATTTTTACTAGTTTCTTCTTTTCATATAACTTTTTCTGCTCTTTTACCTACTTTTTTCATGGAAAATCTGATTATTTTCTCAATATTTTTATATTACATATATATATACTGCGCTGAAACCCGCATTTCCTGAACTACTATGAAAGTTTTTGATCTTTAACAAACTTTTTCATGTGATTTTTACTAGTTTCTTCTTTTCATATAACCTTTTCTGCTCTTTTACCTACTTTTTTCATTCAAAGTCTGATTATTTTCTCAATACTTTTATATTATATATATATACTGCACTGAAATCCGCATTTCCTGAACTACTATGAAAGTTTTTGATCTTTTACAAACTTTTTCCTGTCATTATTACCAGTTTCTTCTTTTCATATAACTTTTTCTGCTCTTTTACCTACTTTTTTCATGGAAAATCTGATTATTTTCTCAATATTTTTATATTATACTGCTATTTTTATAATTATACTGCGCTGAAACCCGCATTTCCTAAACTACTATGAAAGTTGTTGATCTTTAACCAACTTTTTCCTGTCATTATTACCAGTTTCTTCTTTTCATATAACTTTTTCTGCTCTTTTACCTACTTTTTTCATGGAAAATCTGATTATTTTCTCAATATTTTTATATTATATATATATATACTGCGCTGAAACCCGCATTTCCTTAACTACTATGAAAGTTGTTGATCTTTAACCAACTTTTTCCTGTCATTTTTACTAGTTTCTTCTTTTCATATAACTTTTTCTGCTCTTTTACCTACTTTTTTCATGGAAAATCTGATTATTTTCTCAATATTTTTATATTATATTTATATACTGCGCTGAAACCCGCATTTCCTAAACTACTATGAAAGTTGTTGATCTTTAACCAACTTTTTCCTGTGATTTTTACAAGTTTCTTCTTTTCATATAACTTTTTCTGCTCTTTTACCTACTTTTTTCATGGAAAATCTGATTATTTTCTCAATATTTTTATATTATATATATATATATACTGCGCTGAAACCCGCATTTCCTTAACTACTATGAAAGTTGTTGATCTTTAACCAACTTTTTCCTGTCATTTTTACTAGTTTCTTCTTTTCATATAACTTTTTCTGCTCTTTTACCTACATTTTTCATGGAAAATCTGATTATTTTCTCAATATTTTTATATTATATTTATAAACTGCGCTGAAACCCGCATTTCCTAAACTACTATGAAAGTTGTTGATCTTTAACCAACTTTTTCCTGTGATTTTTACTAGTTTCTTCTTTTCATATAACTTTTTCTGCTCTTTCACCTACTTTTTTCATGGAAAATCTGATTATTTTCTCAATATTTTTATATTATATATATATATATACTGCGCTGAAACCCGCATTTCCTTAACTACTATGAAAGTTGTTGATGTTTAACCAACTTTTTCCTGTCATTTTTACTAGTTTCTTCTTTTCATATAACTTTTTCTGCTCTTTTACCTACTTTTTTCATGGAAAATCTGATTATTTTCTCAATATTTTTATATTACATATATATATACTGCGCTGAAACCCGCATTTCCTGAACTACTATGAAAGTTTTTGATCTTTAACAAACTTTTTCCTGTGATTTTTACTAGTTTCTTCTTTTCATATAACTTTTTCTGCTCTTTTACCTACTTTTTTCATGGAAAATCTGATTATTTTCTCAATATTTTTATATTACATATATATATACTGCGCTGAAACCTGCATTTCCTGAACTACTATGAAAGTTTTTGATCTTTAACAAACTTTTTCCTGTGATTTTTACTAGTTTCTTCTTTTCATATAACTTTTTCTGCTCTTTTACCTACTTTTTTCATGGAAAATCTGATTATTTTCTCAATATTTTTATATTATACTGCTATTTTTATATATATACTGCGCTGAAACCCGCATTTCCTGAACTATTATGAAGGTTTTTGATCTTTAACAAACTTTTTCCTGTAATTTTTACTGGTTTCTTCTTTTCATATAACTTTTTCTGCTCTTTTACCTACTTTTTTCATGGAAAATCTGATAATTTTCTCAATATTTTTATATTATATTTATATACTGCGCTGAAACCCGCATTTCCTGAACTACTATGAAAGTTTGTGATCTTTAACAAACTTTTTCCTGTGATTTTTACTAGTTTCTTCTTTTCATATAACTTTTTCTGCTCTTTTACCTACTTTTTTCATTCAAAGTCTGATTATTTTCTCAATATTTTTATATTATATATATATATACTGCGCTGAAACCCGCATTTCCTGAACTACTATGAAAGTTTTTGATCTTTAACAAACTTTTTCCTGTGATTTTTACTAGTTTCTTCTTTTCATATAACTTTTTCTGCTCTTTTACCTACTTTTTTCATTCAAAGTCTGATTATTTGCTCAATATTTTTATATTATATGTACTGCGCTGAAACCCGCATTTCCTGAACTACTATGAAAGTTGTTAATCCTTAACAAACTTTTTCCTGTGATTTTTATTAGTTTCTTCTTTTCATATAACTTTTTCTGCTCTTTTACCTACTTTTTTCATGGAAAGTCTGATTATTTTCTCAATATTTTAATATTACATATATATATATACTGCGCTGAAACCCGCACTTCCTAAACTACTATGAAAGTTTTTGATCTTTAACCAACTTTTTCCTGTCATTTTTACTAGTTTCTTCTTTTCATATAACTTTTTCTGCTCTTTTACCTACTTTTTTCATTCAAAGTCTGATTATTTTCTCAATATTTTGATATTATATATATATATACTGCGCTGAAACCCGCATTTCCTGAACTACTATGAAAGTTGTTGATCTTTAACCAACTTTTTCCTGTGATTTTTACTAGTTTCTTCTTTTCATATAACTTTTTCTGCTCTTTTACCTACTTTTTTCATGGAAAATCTGATTATTTTCTCAATATTTTTATATTATATTTATATACTGCGCTGAAACCCGCATTTCCTAAACTACTATGAAAGTTTTTGATCTTTTACAAACTTTTTTCTGTGATTTTTACTAGTTTCTTCTTTTCATATAACTTTTTCTGCTCTTTTACCTACTTTTTTCATGGAAAATCTGATTATTTTCTCAATATTTTTATATTATATATATATATATACTGCGCTGAAACCCGCATTTCCTTAACTACTATGAAAGTTGTTGATCTTTAACCAACTTTTTCCTGTCATTTTTACTAGTTTCTTCTTTTCATATAACTTTTTCTGCTCTTTTACCTACTTTTTTCATGGAAAATCTGATTATTTTCTCAATATTTTTATATTATATTTATATACTGCGCTGAAACCCGCATTTCCTAAACTACTATGAAAGTTGTTGATCTTTAACCAACTTTTTCCTGTGATTTTTACTAGTTTCTTCTTTTCATATAACTTTTTCTGCTCTTTTACCTACTTTTTTCATGGAAAATCTGATTATTTTCTCAATATTTTTATATTATATATATATATACTGCGCTGAAACCCGCATTTCCTTAACTACTATGAGAGTTGTTGATCTTTAACCAACTTTTTCCTGTCATTTTTACTAGTTTCTTCTTTTCATATAACTTTTTCTGCTCTTTTACCTACTTTTTTCATGGAAAATCTGATTATTTTCTCAATATTTTTATATTATATTTATAAACTGCGCTGAAACCCGCATTTCCTAAACTACTATGAAAGTTGTTGATCTTTAACCAACTTTTTCCTGTGATTTTTACTAGTTTCTTCTTTTCATATAACTTTTTCTGCTCTTTCACCTACTTTTTTCATGGAAAATCTGATTATTTTCTCAATATTTTTATATTATATATATATATACTGCGCTGAAACCCGCATTTCCTTAACTACTATGAAAGTTGTTGATCTTTAACCAACTTTTTCCTGTCATTTTTACTAGTTTCTTCTTTTCATATAACTTTTTCTGCTCTTTTACCTACTTTTTTCATGGAAAATCTGATTATTTTCTCAATATTTTTATATTACATATATATATACTGCGCTGAAACCCGCATTTCCTGAACTACTATGAAAGCTTTTGATCTTTAACAAACTTTTTCCTGTGATTTTTACTAGTTTCTTCTTTTCATATAACTTTTTCTGCTCTTTTACCTACTTTTTTCATTCAAAGTCTGATTATTTTCTCAATATTTTTATATTATATATATATATACTGCGCTGAAACCCGCATTTCCTGAACTACTATGAAAATTGTTGATCTTTAACCAACTTTTTCCTGTGATTTTTACTAGTTTCTTCTTTTCATATAACTTTTTCTGCTCTTTTACCTACTTTTTTCATGGAAAATCTGATTATTTTCTCAATATTTTTATATTACATATATATACTGCGCTGAAACCCGCATTTCCTGAACTACTATGAACATTTTTGATCTTTAACAAACTTTTTCCTGTGATTTTTACTAGTTTCTTCCTTTCATATAACTTTTTCTGCTCTTTTACCTACTTTTTTCATGGAAAATCTGATTATTTTCTCAATATTTTTATATTATATTTATATACTGCGCTGAAACCCGCATTTCCTGAACTACTATAAAAGTTTTTGATCTTTAACAAACTTTTTCCTGTGATTTTTACCAGTTTCTTCTTTTCATATAACTTTTTCTGCTCTTTTACCTACTTTTTTCATGGAAAATCTGATTATTTTCTCAATATTTTTATATTATATATATATATACTGCGCTGAAACCCGCATTTCCTGAACTGCTATGAAAGTTGTTGATCTTTAACCAACTTTTTCCTGTGATTTTTACTAGTTTCTTCTTTTCATATAACTTTTTCTGCTCTTTCACCTACTTTTTTCATGGAAAATCTGATTATTTTCTCAATATTTTTATATTATATATATATATACTGCGCTGAAACCCGCATTTCCTGAACTACTATGAAAATTGTTGATCTTTAACCAACTTTTTCCTGTGATTTTTACTAGTTTCTTCTTTTCATATAACTTTTTCTGCTCTTTTACCTACTTTTTTCATGGAAAATCTGATTATTTTCTCAATATTTTTATATTACATATATATATACTGCGCTGAAACCCGCATTTCCTGAACTACTATGAACATTTTTGATCTTTAACAAACTTTTTCCTGTGATTTTTACTAGTTTCTTCTTTTCATATAACTTTTTCTGCTCTTTTACCTACTTTTTTCATTCAAAGTCTGATTATTTTCTCAATATTTTTATATTATATTGTGGCGACCACACAACAAACACTCCACACGAACAGAGCGCTGTCCTCCTTCAATTAGTCGATAAAAAAGCTGCACCACTCGGATACTTCTCAAAAGGTCTGACGCTGGCCCAACAGAGATACAGCACATTTGATAGGGAGCTGTTGGCTATTAAACTGGCGATCACCCATTTTCGCCGTTTTGTGGAAGGTCGAGCGTTTGTTATCTTGACCGACCACAAGCCCCTAACATATGCCTTTCGGAACTCAACCTCATCAACCGAAACACCGCGCCGTCAACGTCATCTGAACTTCATTGCCCAATTTTCCACCGATATTCGCCATGTGAAGGGTGAGGAGAACGCAGCAGCTGACGCACTTTCTCGGGTTTCAGCAATCACAAGCCCAGCAGTGTTGGACTACGCTGCCATCGCAAAGGAACAAAGCAACGACCCGGAACTGCAGAAATTAAAGTCGGTGAGTCAGAAATTAACTTTTATTAACATCGTTCTCCCAGGATCGCCCGCAGCTATCGTTTGCGAGACATCTTCTGGCCGTGCTCGACCCTATATCCCTCCGGCGTTTCGGCGAGCAGCCTACGAAACAGTCCACAACCTGAGTCAAACTGGCACACGGGCCTCACGAAAATCAATCGCACTTCGTTTTTTTTGGCCATCGATGAACGCAGACATTGGTAAATGGGTACGCGCTTGCCCAGCCTGCCAGCGAAGCAAAGTCAACAGGCACATCAACCCACCAATGGGAACGTTTCCAGCAGCTGAAAGGTTTGAGCACGTGCACATGGACATTGTAGGTCCGCTTCCGCGCTGCTCAGGTTTCAGCTATTTAGTTACGTGCATCGACCGAGCAACACGCTGGCCAGAAGCTATCCCAGTAGACGACATCACTGCAACCACAGTCGCGGATGCGTTCTTCCAGCATTGGGTTTCCCGGTTCGGCTGTCCACTTCGCCTAACAACAGATCAGGGCCGGCAATTCGAATCCGTCTTGTTCCGGAGGTTTGCGGAGCTCATAGGATGCAACCGCGTGCACACCACTGCCTATCATCCACAAGCGAATGGTATAGTGGAGCGGTGGCACCGAACGCTTAAAACGGCACTCATCACTCATCTGCCCCAAAACCGGATTCAAGCAATTCCAGCTGTGCTACTCGGTCTCCGTTCAATGGTGAACGAATCTGGTACATCACCGTCACAACTGGTTTATGGAACCGAACTCCGTCTTCCGGGCGATTTTTTGTCAGCGCCTAGCAAAATACAGGAACCAATCGCTTTTCTTCAGGATCTGAGAGAAGTACTTCAGCGAGCATCCCCTGCTTTCTCAACACACCAGACAAAAACAATATTCGTACCAAAGGACCTCAGCACTGCCTCCCACGTATATGTACGCACCGACCACACGCAACGACCACTGCAGCCAGCATTTACCGGACCATACTCCGTCCTGGATCGTCGCCCACATGCGTACAAATTGGCTTTGCCTGGAAGGGAGGCATACGTGTCCATTCAACGCATAAAACCGGCTTACCACCTGTCCGCTAAAGAAAATTCATCACCACCCCAGACACCGGCTCCACTCCCAAGCAACAAGGCCTCAGACGCACCAGTGATCACCAAGCGTTCCGGACGGATAATCAAAGTCCCCGTGCGCTTCTCTCCCGCTTAAGGGGGGGAGCCCTGTGGCGACTACACAACAAACACTCCACACGAACAGAGCCCGACAGCGAAATTGTTCGTTAAGTCGGACATCTGCCATCGAGCTGTCAAACTGCATTTTTTTCTTTCCTTCTCTTTTCCGGCGTGGAGACAAAGGAATGGGATCGCTGACAGCCTCGCTCCGGTACTGGTTTTTATAAAATTATAATTAATACTATTTTGTGCATTCTCTTAACATTAACAATATTAAAAAATAAATAAATAGTTATACAAAAAAAAAAAACAAAAAAATATTAATCGAACATTACAGTATATATATATACTGCGCTGAAACCCGCATTTCCTGAACTACTATGAAAATTGTTGATCTTTAACCAACTTTTTCCTGTGATTTTTACTAGTTTCTTCTTTTCATATAACTTTTTCTGCTCTTTTATCTACTTTTTTCATGGAAAATCTGATTATTTTCTCAATATTTTTATATTACATATATATATACTGCGCTGAAACCCGCATTTCCTGAACTACTATGAACATTTTTGATCTTTAACAAACTTTTTCCTGTGATTTTTACTAGTTTCTTCTTTTCATATAACTTTTTCTGCTCTTTTACCTACTTTTTTCATGGAAAATCTGATTATTTTCTCAATATTTTTATATTATATTTATATACTGCGCTGAAACCCGCATTTCCTGACCTACTATAAAAGTTTTTGATCTTTAACAAACTTTTTCCTGTGATTTTTACTAGTTTCTTCTTTTCATATAACTTTTTCTGCTCTTTTACCTACTTTTTTCATGGAAAATCTGATTATTTTCTCAATATTTTTATATTATATATATATATACTGCGCTGAAACCCGCATTTCCTGAACTACTATGAAAGTTTTTGATCTTTAACAAACTTTTTCCTGTGATTTTTACTAGTTTCTTCTTTTCATATAACTTTTTCTGCTCTTTTACCTACTTTTTTCATTCAAAGTCTGATTATTTTCTCAATATTTTTATATTATATATATATACTGCGCTGGAACCCGCATTTCCTGAACTACTATGAAAGTTGTTGATCTTTAACCAACTTTTTCCTGTCATTTTTACTAGTTTCTTCTTTTCATATAACTTTTTCTGCTCTTTTACCTACTTTTTTCATGGAAAATCTGATTATTTTCTCAATATTTTTATATTATATATATATATACTGCGCTGAAACCCGCATTTCCTAAGCTACTATGAAAGTTTTTGATCTTTAACCAACTTTTTCCTGTCATTTTTACTAGTTTCTTCTTTTCATATAACTTTTTCTGCTCTTTTACCTACTTTTTTCATGGAAAATCTGATTATTTTCTCAATATTTTTATATTATATATATATATACTGCGCTGAAACCCGCATTTCCTTAACTACTATGAAAGTTGTTGATCTTTAACCAACTTTTTCCTGTGATTTTTACTAGTTTCTTCTTTTCATATAACTTTTTCTGCTCTTTTACCTACTTTTTTCATGGAAAATCTGATTATTTTCTCAATATTTTTATATTATATTTATATACTGCGCTGAAACCCGCATTTCCTAAACTACTATGAAAGTTGTTGATCTTTAACCAACTTTTTCCTGTGATTTTTACTAGTTTCTTCTTTTCATATAACTTTTTCTGCTCTTTTACCTACTTTTTTCATGGAAAATCTGATTATTTTCTCAATATTTTTATATTATATATATATATACTGCGCTGAAACCCGCATTTCCTTAACTACTATGAGAGTTGTTGATCTTTAACCAACTTTTTCCTGTCATTTTTACTAGTTTCTTCTTTTCATATAACTTTTTCTGCTCTTTTACCTACTTTTTTCATGGAAAATCTGATTATTTTCTCAATATTTTTATATTATATTTATAAACTGCGCTGAAACCCGCATTTCCTAAACTACTATGAAAGTTGTTGATCTTTAACCAACTTTTTCCTGTGATTTTTACTAGTTTCTTCTTTTCATATAACTTTTTCTGCTCTTTCACCTACTTTTTTCATGGAAAATCTGATTATTTTCTCAATATTTTTATATTATATATATATATACTGCGCTGAAACCCGCATTTCCTTAACTACTATGAAAGTTGTTGATCTTTAACCAACTTTTTCCTGTCATTTTTACTAGTTTCTTCTTTTCATATAACTTTTTCTGCTCTTTTACCTACTTTTTTCATGGAAAATCTGATTATTTTCTCAATATTTTTATATTACATATATATATACTGCGCTGAAACCCGCATTTCCTGAACTACTATGAAAGCTTTTGATCTTTAACAAACTTTTTCCTGTGATTTTTACTAGTTTCTTCTTTTCATATAACTTTTTCTGCTCTTTTACCTACTTTTTTCATTCAAAGTCTGATTATTTTCTCAATATTTTTATATTATATATATATATACTGCGCTGAAACCCGCATTTCCTGAACTACTATGAAAATTGTTGATCTTTAACCAACTTTTTCCTGTGATTTTTACTAGTTTCTTCTTTTCATATAACTTTTTCTGCTCTTTTACCTACTTTTTTCATGGAAAATCTGATTATTTTCTCAATATTTTTATATTACATATATATACTGCGCTGAAACCCGCATTTCCTGAACTACTATGAACATTTTTGATCTTTAACAAACTTTTTCCTGTGATTTTTACTAGTTTCTTCCTTTCATATAACTTTTTCTGCTCTTTTACCTACTTTTTTCATGGAAAATCTGATTATTTTCTCAATATTTTTATATTATATTTATATACTGCGCTGAAACCCGCATTTCCTGAACTACTATAAAAGTTTTTGATCTTTAACAAACTTTTTCCTGTGATTTTTACCAGTTTCTTCTTTTCATATAACTTTTTCTGCTCTTTTACCTACTTTTTTCATGGAAAATCTGATTATTTTCTCAATATTTTTATATTATATATATATATACTGCGCTGAAACCCGCATTTCCTGAACTGCTATGAAAGTTGTTGATCTTTAACCAACTTTTTCCTGTGATTTTTACTAGTTTCTTCTTTTCATATAACTTTTTCTGCTCTTTCACCTACTTTTTTCATGGAAAATCTGATTATTTTCTCAATATTTTTATATTATATATATATATACTGCGCTGAAACCCGCATTTCCTGAACTACTATGAAAATTGTTGATCTTTAACCAACTTTTTCCTGTGATTTTTACTAGTTTCTTCTTTTCATATAACTTTTTCTGCTCTTTTACCTACTTTTTTCATGGAAAATCTGATTATTTTCTCAATATTTTTATATTACATATATATATACTGCGCTGAAACCCGCATTTCCTGAACTACTATGAACATTTTTGATCTTTAACAAACTTTTTCCTGTGATTTTTACTAGTTTCTTCTTTTCATATAACTTTTTCTGCTCTTTTACCTACTTTTTTCATTCAAAGTCTGATTATTTTCTCAATATTTTTATATTATATTGTGGCGACCACACAACAAACACTCCACACGAACAGAGCGCTGTCCTCCTTCAATTAGTCGATAAAAAAGCTGCACCACTCGGATACTTCTCAAAAGGTCTGACGCTGGCCCAACAGAGATACAGCACATTTGATAGGGAGCTGTTGGCTATTAAACTGGCGATCACCCATTTTCGCCGTTTTGTGGAAGGTCGAGCGTTTGTTATCTTGACCGACCACAAGCCCCTAACATATGCCTTTCGGAACTCAACCTCATCAACCGAAACACCGCGCCGTCAACGTCATCTGAACTTCATTGCCCAATTTTCCACCGATATTCGCCATGTGAAGGGTGAGGAGAACGCAGCAGCTGACGCACTTTCTCGGGTTTCAGCAATCACAAGCCCAGCAGTGTTGGACTACGCTGCCATCGCAAAGGAACAAAGCAACGACCCGGAACTGCAGAAATTAAAGTCGGTGAGTCAGAAATTAACTTTTATTAACATCGTTCTCCCAGGATCGCCCGCAGCTATCGTTTGCGAGACATCTTCTGGCCGTGCTCGACCCTATATCCCTCCGGCGTTTTCGGCGAGCAGCCTACGAAACAGTCCACAACCTGAGTCAAACTGGCACACGGGCCTCACGAAAATCAATCGCACTTCGTTTTTTTTGGCCATCGATGAACGCAGACATTGGTAAATGGGTACGCGCTTGCCCAGCCTGCCAGCGAAGCAAAGTCAACAGGCACATCAACCCACCAATGGGAACGTTTCCAGCAGCTGAAAGGTTTGAGCACGTGCACATGGACATTGTAGGTCCGCTTCCGCGCTGCTCAGGTTTCAGCTATTTAGTTACGTGCATCGACCGAGCAACACGCTGGCCAGAAGCTATCCCAGTAGACGACATCACTGCAACCACAGTCGCGGATGCGTTCTTCCAGCATTGGGTTTCCCGGTTCGGCTGTCTACTTCGCCTAACAACAGATCAGGGCCGGCAATTCGAATCCGCCTTGTTCCGGAGGTTTGCGGAGCTCATAGGATGCAACCGCGTGCACACCACTGCCTATCATCCACAAGCGAATGGTATAGTGGAGCGGTGGCACCGAACGCTTAAAACGGCACTCATCACTCATCTGCCCCAAAACCGGATTCAAGCAATTCCAGCTGTGCTACTCGGTCTCCGTTCAATGGTGAACGAATCTGGTACATCACCGTCACAACTGGTTTATGGAACCGAACTCCGTCTTCCGGGCGATTTTTTGTCAGCGCCTAGCAAAATACAGGAACCAATCGCTTTTCTTCAGGATCTGAGAGAAGTACTTCAGCGAGCATCCCCTGCTTTCTCAACACACCAGACAAAAACAATATTCGTACCAAAGGACCTCAGCACTGCCTCCCACGTATATGTACGCACCGACCACACGCAACGACCACTGCAGCCAGCATTTACCGGACCATACTCCGTCCTGGATCGTCGCCCACATGCGTACAAATTGGCTTTGCCTGGAAGGGAGGCATACGTGTCCATTCAACGCATAAAACCGGCTTACCACCTGTCCGCTAAAGAAAATTCATCACCACCCCAGACACCGGCTCCACTCCCAAGCAACAAGGCCTCAGACGCACCAGTGATCACCAAGCGTTCCGGACGGATAATCAAAGTCCCCGTGCGCTTCTCTCCCGCTTAAGGGGGGGAGCCCTGTGGCGACTACACAACAAACACTCCACACGAACAGAGCCCGACAGCGAAATTGTTCGTTAAGTCGGACATCTGCCATCGAGCTGTCAAACTGCATTTTTTTCTTTCCTTCTCTTTTCCGGCGTGGAGACAAAGGAATGGGATCGCTGACAGCCTCGCTCCGGTACTGGTTTTTATAAAATTATAATTAATACTATTTTGTGCATTCTCTTAACATTAACAATATTAAAAAATAAATAAATAGTTATACAAAAAAAAAAAACAAAAAAATATTAATCGAACATTACAGTATATATATATACTGCGCTGAAACCCGCATTTCCTGAACTACTATGAAAATTGTTGATCTTTAACCAACTTTTTCCTGTGATTTTTACTAGTTTCTTCTTTTCATATAACTTTTTCTGCTCTTTTATCTACTTTTTTCATGGAAAATCTGATTATTTTCTCAATATTTTTATATTACATATATATATACTGCGCTGAAACCCGCATTTCCTGAACTACTATGAACATTTTTGATCTTTAACAAACTTTTTCCTGTGATTTTTACTAGTTTCTTCTTTTCATATAACTTTTTCTGCTCTTTTACCTACTTTTTTCATGGAAAATCTGATTATTTTCTCAATATTTTTATATTATATTTATATACTGCGCTGAAACCCGCATTTCCTGACCTACTATAAAAGTTTTTGATCTTTAACAAACTTTTTCCTGTGATTTTTACTAGTTTCTTCTTTTCATATAACTTTTTCTGCTCTTTTACCTACTTTTTTCATGGAAAATCTGATTATTTTCTCAATATTTTTATATTATATATATATATACTGCGCTGAAACCCGCATTTCCTGAACTACTATGAAAGTTTTTGATCTTTAACAAACTTTTTCCTGTGATTTTTACTAGTTTCTTCTTTTCATATAACTTTTTCTGCTCTTTTACCTACTTTTTTCATTCAAAGTCTGATTATTTTCTCAATATTTTTATATTATATATATATACTGCGCTGGAACCCGCATTTCCTGAACTACTATGAAAGTTGTTGATCTTTAACCAACTTTTTCCTATGATTTTTACTAGTTTCTTCTTTTCATATAACTTTTTCTGCTCTTTTACCTACTTTTTTTCATGGAAAATCTGATTATTTTCTCAATATTTTTATATTATATTTATATACTGCGCATACCCGCATTTCCTTAACTACTATGAAAGTTTTTGATCTTTAACCAACTTTTTCCTGTGATTTTTACTAGTTTCTTCTTTTCATATAACTTTTTCTGCTCTTTTACCTACTTTTTTCATGGAAAATCTGATTATTTTCTCAATATTTTTATATTATATTTATATACTGCGCATACCCGCATTTCCTGAACTACTATGAAAGTTTTTGATCTTTTACAAACTTTTTCCTGTGATTTTTACTAGTTTCTTCTTTTCATATAACTTTTTCTGCTCTTTTACCTACTTTTTTCATTCAAAGTCTGATTATTTTCTCAATATTTTTATATTATATATATATACTGCGCTGAAACCCGCATTTCCTGAACTACTATGAAAGTTGTTGATCTTTAACCAACTTTTTCCTGTGATTTTTACTAGTTTCTTCTTTTCATATAACTTTTTCTGCTCTTTTACCTACTTTTTTCATGGAAAATCTGATTATTTTCTCAATATTTTTATATTATATATATATATACTGCGCTGAAACCCGCATTTCCTAAGCTACTATGAAAGTTTTTGATCTTTAACCAACTTTTTCCTGTGATTTTTACTAGTTTCTTCTTTTCATATAACTTTTTCTGCTCTTTTACCTACTTTTTTCATGGAAAATCTGATTATTTTCTCAATATTTTTATATTACATATATATATACTGCGCTGAAACCCGCATTTCCTACACTACTATACAAGTTTTTGATCTTTTACAAACTTTTTCCTGTGATTTTTACTAGTTTCTTCTTTTCATATAACTTTTCTGCTCTTTTACCTACTTTTTTCATTCAAAGTCTGATTATTTTGTCAATATTTTTATATTATACTGCCATTTTTATGTATATACTGCGCTGAAACCCGCATTTCCTATACTACTATGAAAGTTTTTGATCTTTAACCAACTTTTTCCTGTCATTTTTACTAGTTTCTTCTTTTCATATAACTTTTTCTGCTCTTTTACCTACTTTTTTCATTGAAAATCTGATCATTTTCTCAATATTTTTATATTATATTTATATACTGCGCTGAAACCCGCATTTCCTAAACTACTATGAAAGTTGTTGATTTTTAACCAACTTTTTCCTGTGATTTTTACTAGTTTCTTCTTTTCATATAACTTTTTCTGCTCTTTTACCTACTTTTTTCATGGAAAATCTGATTATTTTCTCAATATTTTTATATTATACTGCTACTTTTATGTATATACTGCGCTGAAACCCGCATTTCCCAAACTACTATGAAAGTTTTTGATCTTTAACCAACTTTTTCCTGCCATTTTTACTAGTTTCTTCTTTTCATATAACTTTTTCTGCTCTTTTACCTACTTTTTTCATGGAAAATCTGATTATTTTCTCAATATTTTTATATTACATATATATATACTGCGCTGAAACCCGCATTTCCTAAACTACTATGAAAGTTGTTGATCTTTAACCAACTTTTTCCTGTGATTTTTACTAGTTTCTTCTTTTCATATAACTTTTTCTGCTCTTTTACCTACTTTTTTCATGGAAAATCTGATTATTTTCACAATTTTTTATATTATACTGCTATTTTTATGTATATACTGCGCTGAAACCCGCATTTCCTAAACTACTATGAAAGTTTTTGATCTTTAACCAACTTTTTCCTGTCATTTTTACTAGTTTCTTCTTTTCATATAACTTTTTCTGCTCTTTTACCTACTTTTTTCATGGAAAATCTGATTATTTTCTCAATATTTTTATATTACATATATATATACTGCGCTGAAACCCGCATTTCCTAAACTACTATGAAAGTTTTTGATCTTTAACAAACTTTTTCCTGTGATTTTTACTAGTTTCTTCTTTTCATATAACTTTTTCTGCTCTGTTACCTACTTTTTTCATTCAAAGTCTGATTATTTTCTCAATATTTTTATATTATACTGCTATTTTTATGTATATACTGCGCTGAAACCCGCATTTCCTAAACTACTATGAAAGTTGTTGATCTTTAACCAACTTTTTCCTGTCATTTTTACTAGTTTCTTCTTTTCATATAACTTTTTCTGCTCTTTTACCTACTTTTTTCATGGAAAATCTGATTATTTTCTCAATATTTTTATATTACATATATATATACTGCGCTGAAACCCGAATTTCCTACACTACTACAAAAGTTTTTGATCTTTTACAAACTTTTTCCTGTGATTTTTACTAGTTTCTTCTTTTCATATAACTTTTTCTGCTCTTTTACCTACTTTTTTCATTCAAAGTCTGATTATTTTCTCAATATTTTTATATTATACTGCCATTTTTATGTATATACTGCGCTGAAACCCGCATTTCCTAAACTACTATGAAAGTTTTTGATCTTTAACCAACTTTTTCCTGTCATTTTTACTAGTTTCTTCTTTTCATATAACTTTTTCTGCTCTTTTACCTACTTTTTTCATTCAAAGTCTGATTATTTTCTCAATATTTTTATATTATATATATATACTGCGCTGAAACCCGCATTTCCTGAACTACTATCAAAGTTTTTGATCTTTTACAAACTTTTTCCTGTGATTTTTACTAGTTTCTTCTTTTCATATAACTTTTTCTACTCTTTTACCTACTTTTTTCATTCAAAGTCTGATTATTTTCTCAATATTTTTATATTATATATAGATATATACTGCGCTGAAACCCGCATTTCCTGAACTACTATGAAAGTTGTTGATCTTTAACCAACTTTTTCCTGTGATTTTTACTAGTTTCTTCTTTTCAAATAACTTTTTCTGCTCTTTTACCTACTTTTTTCATGGAAAATCTGATTATTTTCTCAATATTTTTATATTATACTGCTATTTTTATAATTATACTGCGCTGAAACCCGCATTTCCTAAACTACTATGAAAGTTTTTGATCTTTAACCAACTTTTCCTGTGATTTTACTAGTTTCTTCTTTTCATATAACTTTTTCTGCTCTTTTACCTACTTTTTTCATGGAAAATCTGATTATTTTCTCAATATTTTTATATTATATATATATATACTGCGCTGAAACCCGCATTTCCTTAACTACTATGAAAGTTGTTGATCTTTAACCAACTTTTTCCTGTCATTTTTACTAGTTTCTTCTTTTCATATAACTTTTTCTGCTCTTTTACCTACTTTTTTCATGGAAAATCTGATTATTTTCTCAATATTTTTATATTATATTTATATACTGCGCTGAAACCCGCATTTCCTAAACTACTATGAAAGTTGTTGATCTTTAACCAACTTTTTCCTGTGATTTTTACTAGTTTCTTCTTTTCATATAACTTTTTCTGCTCTTTTACCTACTTTTTTCATGGAAAATCTGATTATTTTCTCAATATTTTTATATTACATATATATATACTGCGCTGAAACCCGCATTTCCTGAACTACTATGAAAGTTTTGATCTTTTACAAACTTTTTCCTGTGATTTTTACTAGTTTCTTCTTTTCATATAACTTTTTCTGCTCTTTTACCTACTTTTTTCATTCAAAGTCTGATTATTTTCTCAATATTTTTATATTATATATATATATATACTGCGCTGAAACCCGCATTTCCTGAATTACTATGAAAATTGTTGATCTTTAACCAACTTTTTCCTGTGATTTTTACTAGTTTCTTCTTTTCATATAACTTTTTCTGCTCTTTTACCTACTTTTTTCATGGAAAATCTGATTATTTTCTCAATATTTTTATATTACATACATATATACTGCGCTGAAACCTGCATTTCCTGAACTACTATGAAAATTTTTGATCTTTAACAAACTTTTTCCTGTGATTTTTACTAGTTTCTTCTTTTCATATAACTTTTTCTGCTCTTTTACCTACTTTTTTCATGGAAATCGGATTATTTTCTCAATATTTTTATATTACATATATATATACTGCCCTGAAACCCGCATTTCCTGAACTACTATGAAAGTTTTTGATCTTTAGCAAACTTTTTCCTGCGATTTTTACTAGTTTCTTCTTTTCATATAACTTTTTCTGCTCTTTCACCTACTTTTTTCATGGAAAATCTGATAATTTTCTCAATATTTTTATATTATATTTATATACTGCGCTGAAACCCGCATTTCCTGACCTACTATGAAAGTTTTTGATCTTTAACAAACTTTTTCCTGTGATTTTTACTAGTTTCTTCTTTTCATATAACTTTTTCTGCTCTTTTACCTACTTTTTTCATGGAAAATCTGATTATTTTCTCAATATTTTTATATTATATATATATATACTACGCTGAAACCCGCATTTCCTGAACTACTATGAAAGTTTTTGATCTTTAACAAACTTTTTCCTGTGATTTTTACTAGTTTCTTCTTTTCATATAACTTTTTCTGTTCTTTTACCTACTTTTTTCATTCAAAGTCTGATTATTTTCTCAATATTTTTATATTATATATATATACTGCGCTGAAACCCGCATTTCCTGAACTACTATGAAAGTTGTTGATCTTTAACCAACTTTTTCCTGTGATTTTTACTAGTTTCTTCTTTTCATATAACTTTTTCTGCTCTTTTACCTACTTTTTTCATGGAAAATCTGATTATTTTCTCAATATTTTTATATTATACTGCTATTTTTATATATATACTGCGCTGAAACCCACATTTCCTGAACGACTATGAAAGTTTTTGATCTTTAACCAACTTTTTCCTGTGATTTTTACTAGTTTCTTCTTTTCATATAACTTTTTCTGCTCTTTTACCTACTTTTTTCATGGAAAATCTGATTATTTTCTCAATATTTTTATATTATATTTATATACTGCGCATACCCGCATTTCCTTAACTACTATGAAAGTTTTTGATCTTTAACCAACTTTTTCCTGTGATTTTTACTAGTTTCTTCTTTTCATATAACTTTTTCTGCTCTTTTACCTACTTTTTTCATGGAAAATCTGATTATTTTCTCAATATTTTTATATTATATTTATATACTGCGCATACCCGCATTGCCTGAACTACTATGAAAGTTTTTGATCTTTTACAAACTTTTTCCTGTGATTTTTACTAGTTTCTTCTTTTCATATAACTTTTTCTGCTCTTTTACCTACTTTTTTCATGGAAAATCTGATTATTTTCTCAATATTTTTATATTATACTGCTATTTTTATATATATACTGCACTGAAACCCGCATTTCCTAAACTACTATGAAAGTTTTTGAT
>CAKAIZ010000182.1:0-18208 GCA_916610145.1 Eristalis arbustorum | reverse complement strand
AAGAAAACGTCATTACAAGTGTGCACAAGTGATTTGAACCAAAATGTCGATGTCGCCTAATGAGTCTCAGTGTCTAATATTCGATTTATGCACCTAAGAAAACGTCATTACAAGTGTGCACAAGTGATTTGAACCAAAATGTCGATGTCGCCTAATGAGTCTCAGTGTCTAATATTCGGTTTATGCACCTAAGAAAACGTCATTACAAGTGTGCACAAGTGATTTGAACCAAAATGTCGAAGTCGCCTAATGAGTCTCAGTGTCTAATATTCGGTTTATGCAACTAAGAAAACGTCATTACAAGTGTGCACAAATGATTTGAACCAAAATGTCGATGTCGCCTAATGAGTCTCAGTGTCTAATATTCGATTTATGCACCTAAGAAAACGTCATTACAAGTGTGCACAAGTGATTTGAACCAAAATGTCGATGTCGCCTAATGAGTCTCAGTGTCTAATATTCGAATTATGCACCTAAGAAAACGTCATTACAAGTGTGCACAAGTGATTTGAACCAAAATGTCGATGTCGCCCAATGAGTCTCAGTGTCTAATATTCGATTTATGCACCTAAGAAAACGTCATTACAAGTGTGCACAAGTGATTTGAACCAAAATGTCGATGTCGCCTAATGAGTCTCAGTGTCTAATATTCGATTTATGCACCTAAGAAAACGTCATTACAAGTGTGCACAAGTGATTTGAACCAAAATGTCGATGTCGCCTAATGAGTCTCAGTGTCTAATATTCGGTTTATGCACCTAAGAAAACGTCATTACAAGTGTGCACAAGTGATTTGCACCAAAATGTCGATGTCGCCTAATGAGTCTCAGTGTCTAATATTCGGTTTATGCACCTAAGAAAACGTCATTACAAGTGTGCACAAGTGATTTGAACCAAAATGTCGATGTCGCCTAATGAGTCTCAGTGTCTAATATTCGGTTTATGCACCTAAGAAAACGTCATTACAAGTGTGCACAAGTGTGCACAAGTGACATGCACAAAAATGTCGATGTCGCCCAATGAGTCTCAGTGTCTAAGATTCGATTTATGCATGTGGCTCAATGAGTCTCAGTGTCTAATATTCGGTTTATGCACCTAAGAAAACGTCATTACAAGTGTGCACAAATGATTTGAACCAAAATGTCGATGTCGCTCAATGAGTCTCAGTGTCTAATATTCGAATTATGCACCTAAGAAAACGTCATTACAAGTGTGCACAAGTGATTTGAACCAAAATGTCGATGTCGCCCAATGAGTCTCAGTGTCTAATATTCGATTTATGCACCTAAGAAAACGTCATTACAAGTGTGCACAAATGATTTGAACCAAAATGTCGATGTCGCCTAATGAGTCTCAGTGTCTAATATTCGATTTATGCACCTAAGAAAACGTCATTACAAGTGTGCACAAGTGATTTGAACCAAAATGTCGATGTCGCCCAATGATCTTCAGTGTCTAATATTCGATTTATGCATGTCGCTCAATGAGTCTCAGTGTCTAATATTCGAATTATGCACCTAAGGAAAACGTCATTACAAGTGTGCACAAATGGTTTGAACCAAAATGTCGATGTCGCCTAATGAGTCTCAGTGTCTAATATTCGATTTATGCACCTAAGAAAACGTCATTACAAGTGTGCACAAGTGATTTGAACCAAAATGTCGATGTCGCCTAATGAGTCTCAGTGTCTAATATTCGGTTTATGCACCTAAGAAAACGTCATTACAAGTGTGCACAAGTGATTTGAACCAAAATGTCGATGTCGCCCAATGAGTCTCAGTGTCTAATATTCGGTTTATGCACCTAAGAAAACGTCATTACAAGTGTGCACAAGTGATTTGAACCAAAATGTCGATGTCGCCTAATGAGTCTCAGTGTCTAATATTCGGTTTATGCACCTAAGAAAACGTCATTACAAGTGTGCACAAATGATTTGAACCAAAATGTCGATGACGCCTAATGAGTCTCAGTGTCTAATATTCGGTTTATGCACCTAAGAAAACGTCATTACAAGTGTGCACAAATGATTTGAACCAAAATGTCGATGTCGCCCAATGAGTTTCAGTGTCTAAGATTCGATTTATGCATGTCGCTCAATGAGTCTCAGTGTCTAATATTCGGTTTATGCACCTAAGAAAACGTCATTACAAGTGTGCACAAGTGATTTGAACCAAAATGTCGATGTCGCCCAATGAGTCTCAGTGTCTAATATTCGATTTATGCACCTAAGAAAACGTCATTACAAGTGTGCACAAGTGATTTGAACAAAAATGTCGATGTCGCCTAATGAGTCTCAGTGTCTAATTTTCGGTTTATGCACCTAAGAAAACGTCATTACAAGTGTGCACAAGTGATTTGAACCAAAATGTCGATGTCGCCCAATGAGTTTCAGTGTCTAATATTCGATTTATGCATGTCGCTCAATGAGTCTCAGTGTCTAATATTCGAATTATGCACCTAAGAAAACGTCATTACAAGTGTGCATAAATGATTTGAACCAAAATGTCGATGTCGCCCAATGAGTCTCCGTGTCTAATATTCGATTTATGCACCTAAGAAAACGTCATTACAAGTGTGCACAAGTGATTTGAACCAAAATGTCGATGTCGCCTAATGAGTCTCAGTGTCTAATATTCGGTTTATGCACCTAAGAAAACGTCATTACAAGTGTGCACAAGTGATTTGAACCAAAATGTCGATGTCGCCCAATGAGTCTCAGTGTCTAATATTCGATTTATGCACCTAAGAAAACGTCATTACAAGTGTGCACAAGTGATTTGAACCAAAATGTCGATGTCGCCCAATGAGTCTCAGTGTCTAATATTCGATTTATGCACCTAAGAAAACGTCATTACTAGTGTGCACAAGTGATTTGAACCAAAATGTCGATGTCGCCTTATGAGTCTCAGTGTCTAATATTCGGTTTATGCACCTAAGAAAACGTCATTACAAGTGTGCACAAGTGACTTGAACCAAAATGTCGATGTCGCCTAATGAGTCTCAGTGTCTAATATTCGGTTTATGCACCTAAGAAAACGTCATTACAAGTGTGCACAAGTGATTTGAACCAAAATGTCGATGTCGCCCAATGAGTTTCAGTGTCTAATATTCGATTTATGCACCTAAGAAAACGTCATTACAAGTGTGCACAAGTGATTTGAACCAAAATGTCGATGTCGCCTAATGAGTCTCAGTGTCTAATATTCGAATTATGCACCTAAGAAAACGTCATTACAAGTGTGCACAAGTGATTTGAACCAAAATGTCGATGTCGCCCAATGAGTCTCAGTGTCTAATATTCGATTTATGCACCTAAGAAAACGTCATTACAAGTGTGCACAAGTGATTTGAACCAAAATGTCGATGTCGCCTAATGAGTCTCAGTGTCTAATATTCGATTTATGCACCTAAGAAAACGTCATTACAAGTGTGCACAAGTGATTTGAACCAAAATGTCGATGTCGCCTAATGAGTCTCAGTGTCTAATATTCGGTTTATGCACCTAAGAAAACGTCATTACAAGTGTGCACAAGTGATTTGCACCAAAATGTCGATGTCGCCTAATGAGTCTCAGTGTCTAATATTCGGTTTATGCACCTAAGAAAACGTCATTACAAGTGTGCACAAGTGATTTGAACCAAAATGTCGATGTCGCCTAATGAGTCTCAGTGTCTAATATTCGGTTTATGCACCTAAGAAAACGTCATTACAAGTGTGCACAAGTGTGCACAAGTGACATGCACAAAAATGTCGATGTCGCCCAATGAGTCTCAGTGTCTAAGATTCGATTTATGCATGTGGCTCAATGAGTCTCAGTGTCTAATATTCGGTTTATGCACCTAAGAAAACGTCATTACAAGTGTGCACAAGTGATTTGAACCAAAATGTCGATGTCGCCAAATGAGTTTCAGTGTCTAATATTCGATTTATGCATGTCGCTCAATGAGTCTCAGTGGCTAATATTCGAATTATGCACCTAAGAAAACGTCATTACAAGTGTGCACAAATGATTTGAACCAAAATGTCGATGTCGCTCAATGAGTCTCAGTGTCTAATATTCGAATTATGCACCTAAGAAAACGTCATTACAAGTGTGCACAAGTGATTTGAACCAAAATGTCGATGTCGCCCAATGAGTCTCAGTGTCTAATATTCGATTTATGCACCTAAGAAAACGTCATTACAAGTGTGCACAAATGATTTGAACCAAAATGTCGATGTCGCCTAATGAGTCTCAGTGTCTAATATTCGATTTATGCACCTAAGAAAACGTCATTACAAGTGTGCACAAGTGATTTGAACCAAAATGTCGATGTCGCCCAATGATCTTCAGTGTCTAATATTCGATTTATGCATGTCGCTCAATGAGTCTCAGTGTCTAATATTCGAATTATGCACCTAAGAAAACGTCATTACAAGTGTGCACAAATGGTTTGAACCAAAATGTCGATGTCGCCTAATGAGTCTCAGTGTCTAATATTCGATTTATGCACCTAAGAAAACGTCATTACAAGTGTGCACAAGTGATTTGAACCAAAATGTCGATGTCGCCCAATGATCTTCAGTGTCTAATATTCGATTTATGCATGTCGCTCAATGAGTCTCAGTGTCTAATATTCGAATTATGCACCTAAGAAAACGTCATTACAAGTGTGCACAAATGGTTTGAACCAAAATGTCGATGTCGCCTAATGAGTCTCAGTGTCTAATATTCGATTTATGCACCTAAGAAAACGTCATTACAAGTGTGCACAAGTGATTTGAACCAAAATGTCGATGTCGCCTAATGAGTCTCAGTGTCTAATATTCGGTTTATGCACCTAAGAAAACGTCATTACAAGTGTGCACAAGTGTGCACAAGTGACATGCACAAAAATGTCGATGTCGCCCAATGAGTCTCAGTGTCTAAGATTCGATTTATGCATGTGGCTCAATGAGTCTCAGTGTCTAATATTCGGTTTATGCACCTAAGAAAACGTCATTACAAGTGTGCACAAGTGATTTGAACCAAAATGTCGATGTCGCCCAATGATCTTCAGTGTCTAATATTCGATTTATGCATGTCGCTCAATGAGTCTCAGTGTCTAATATTCGAATTATGCACCTAAGAAAACGTCATTACAAGTGTGCACAAATGGTTTGAACCAAAATGTCGATGTCGCCTAATGAGTCTCAGTGTCTAATATTCGATTTATGCACCTAAGAAAACGTCATTACAAGTGTGCACAAGTGATTTGAACCAAAATGTCGATGTCGCCCAATGAGTCTCAGTGTCTAATATTCGGTTTATGCACCTAAGAAAACGTCATTACAAGTGTGCACAAGTGATTTGAACCAAAATGTCGATGTCGCCTAATGAGTCTCAGTGTCTAATATTCGGTTTATGCACCTAAGAAAACGTCATTACAAGTGTGCACAAATGATTTGAACCAAAATGTCGATGACGCCTAATGAGTCTCAGTGTCTAATATTCGGTTTATGCACCTAAGAAAACGTCATTACAAGTGTGCACAAATGATTTGAACCAAAATGTCGATGTCGCCCAATGAGTTTCAGTGTCTAAGATTCGATTTATGCATGTCGCTCAATGAGTCTCAGTGTCTAATATTCGGTTTATGCACCTAAGAAAACGTCATTACAAGTGTGCACAAGTGATTTGAACCAAAATGTCGATGTCGCCCAATGAGTCTCAGTGTCTAATATTCGATTTATGCACCTAAGAAAACGTCATTACAAGTGTGCACAAGTGATTTGAACAAAAATGTCGATGTCGCCTAATGAGTCTCAGTGTCTAATTTGCGGTTTATGCACCTAAGAAAACGTCATTACAAGTGTGCACAAGTGATTTGAACCAAAATGTCGATGTCGCCCAATGAGTTTCAGTGTCTAATATTCGATTTATGCATGTCGCTCAATGAGTCTCAGTGTCTAATATTCGAATTATGCACCTAAGAAAACGTCATTACAAGTGTGCATAAATGATTTGAACCAAAATGTCGATGTCGCCCAATGAGTCTCCGTGTCTAATATTCGATTTATGCACCTAAGAAAACGTCATTACAAGTGTGCACAAGTGATTTGAACCAAAATGTCGATGTCGCCTAATGAGTCTCAGTGTCTAATATTCGGTTTATGCACCTAAGAAAACGTCATTACAAGTGTGCACAAGTGATTTGAACCAAAATGTCGATGTCGCCCAATGAGTCTCAGTGTCTAATATTCGATTTATGCACCTAAGAAAACGTCATTACAAGTGTGCACAAGTGATTTGAACCAAAATGTCGATGTCGCCCAATGAGTCTCAGTGTCTAATATTCGATTTATGCACCTAAGAAAACGTCATTACTAGTGTGCACAAGTGATTTGAACCAAAATGTCGATGTCGCCTTATGAGTCTCAGTGTCTAATATTCGGTTTATGCACCTAAGAAAACGTCATTACAAGTGTGCACAAGTGACTTGAACCAAAATGTCGATGTCGCCTAATGAGTCTCAGTGTCTAATATTCGGTTTATGCACCTAAGAAAACGTCATTACAAGTGTGCACAAGTGATTTGAACCAAAATGTCGATGTCGCCCAATGAGTTTCAGTGTCTAAGATTCGATTTATGCATGTCGCTCAATGAGTCTCAGTGTCTAATATTCGGTTTATGCACCTAAGAAAACGTCATTACAAGTGTGCACAAATGATTTGAACCAAAATGTCGATGTCGCTCAATGAGTCTCAGTGTCTAATATTCGATTTATGCACCTAAGAAAACGTCATTACAAGTGTGCACAAGTGATTTGAACCAAAATGTCGATGACGCCTAATGAGTCTCAGTGTCTAATATTCGGTTTATGCACCTAAGAAAACGTCATTACAAGTGTGCACAAATGATTTGAACCAAAATGTCGATGTCGCCCAATGAGTTTCAGTGTCTAAGATTCGATTTATGCATGTCGCTCAATGAGTCTCAGTGTCTAATATTCGGTTTATGCACCTAAGAAAACGTCATTACAAGTGTGCACAAGTGATTTGAACCAAAATGTCGATGTCGCCCAATGAGTCTCAGTGTCTAATATTCGATTTATGCACCTAAGAAAACGTCATTACAAGTGTGCACAAGTGATTTGAACCAAAATGTCGATGTCGCCTAATGAGTCTCAGTGTCTAATTTTCGGTTTATGCACCTAAGAAAACGTCATTACAAGTGTGCACAAGTGATTTGAACCAAAATGTCGATGTCGCCCAATGAGTTTCAGTGTCTAATATTCGATTTATGGATGTCGCTCAATGAGTCTCAGTGTCTAATATTCGAATTATGCACCTAAGAAAACGTCATTACAAGTGTGCATAAATGATTTGAACCAAAATGTCGATGTCGCCCAATGAGTCTCAGTGTCTAATATTCGATTTATGCACCTAAGAAAACGTCATTACAAGTGTGCACAAGTGATTTGAACCAAAATGTCGATGTCGCCTAATGAGTCTCAGTGTCTAATATTCGGTTTATGCACCTAAGAAAACGTCATTACAAGTGTGCACAAGTGATTTGAACCAAAATGTCGATGTCGCCCAATGAGTCTCAGTGTCTAATATTCGATTTATGCACCTAAGAAAACGTCATTACAAGTGTGCACAAGTGATTTGAACCAAAATGTCGATGTCGCCCAATGAGTCTCAGTGTCTAATATTCGATTTATGCACCTAAGAAAACGTCATTACTAGTGTGCACAAGTGATTTGAACCAAAATGTCGATGTCGCCTAATGAGTCTCAGTGTCTAATATTCGGTTTATGCACCTAAGAAAACGTCATTACAAGTGTGCACAAATGATTTGAACCAAAATGTCGATGTCGCCTAATGAGTCTCAGTGTCTAATATTCGGTTTATGCACCTAAGAAAACGTCATTACAAGTGTGCACAAGTGATTTGAACCAAAATGTCGATGTCGCCTAATGAGTCGACATTTATTCGGTTTATGCACCTAAGAAAACGTCATTACAAGTGTGCACAAGTGATTTGAACCAAAATGTCGATGTCGCCCAATGAGTTTCAGTGTCTAAGATTCGATTTATGCATGTCGCTCAATTAGTCTCAGTGTCTAATATTCGAATTATGCACCTAAGAAAACGTCATTACAAGTGTGCACAAATGATTTGAACCAAAATGTCGATGTCGCCCAATGAGTCTCAGTGTCTAATATTCGATTTATGAACCTAAGAAAACGTCATTACAAGTGTGCACAAGTAATTTGAACCAAAATGTCGATGTCGCCTAATGAGTCTCAGTGTCTAATATTCGATTTATGCATGTCGCTCAATGAGTCTCAGTGTCTAATATTCGGTTTATGCACCTAAGAAAACGTCATTACAAGTGTGCACAAATGATTTGAACCAAAATGTCGATGTCGCCTAATGAGTCTCAGTGTCTAATATTCGATTTATGCACCTAAGAAAACGTCATTACAAGTGTGCACAAGTGATTTGAACCAAAATGTCGATGTCGCCTAATGAGTCTCAGTGTCTAATATTGGATTTATGCACCTAAGAAAACGTCATTACAAGTGTGCACAAGTGATTTGAACCAAAATGTCGATGTCGCCTAATGAGTCTCAGTGTCTAATATTCGGTTTATGCACCTAAGAAAACGTCATTACAAGTGTGCACAAGTGATTTGAACCAAAATGTCGAAGTCGCCTAATGAGTCTCAGTGTCTAATATTCGGTTTATGCAACTAAGAAAACGTCATTACAAATGTGCACAAATGATTTGAACCAAAATGTCGATGTCGCCTAATGAGTCTCAGTGTCTAATATTCGATTTATGCACCTAAGAAAACGTCATTACAAGTGTGCACAAGTGATTTGAACCAAAATGTCGATGTCGCCTAATGAGTCTCAGTGTCTAATATTCGAATTATGCACCTAAGAAAACGTCATTACAAGTGTGCACAAGTGATTTGAACCAAAATGTCGATGTCGCCCAATGAGTCTCAGTGTCTAATATTCGATTTATGCACCTAAGAAAACGTCATTACAAGTGTGCACAAGTGATTTGAACCAAAATGTCGATGTCGCCTAATGAGTCTCAGTGTCTAATATTCGATTTATGCACCTAAGAAAACGTCATTACAAGTGTGCACAAGTGATTTGAACCAAAATGTCGATGTCGCCTAATGAGTCTCAGTGTCTAATATTCGGTTTATGCACCTAAGAAAACGTCATTACAAGTGTGCACAAGTGATTTGCACCAAAATGTCGATGTCGCCTTATGAGTCTCAGTGTCTAATATTCGGTTTATGCACCTAAGAAAACGTCATTACAAGTGTGCACAAGTGATTTGAACCAAAATGTCGATGTCGACTAATGAGTCTCAGTGTCTAATATTCGGTTTATGCACCTAAGAAAACGTCATTACAAGTGTGCACAAGTGTGCACAAGTGACATGCACAAAAATGTCGATGTCGCCCAATGAGTCTCAGTGTCTAAGATTCGATTTATGCATGTGGCTCAATGAGTCTCAGTGTCTAATATTCGGTTTATGCACCTAAGAAAACGTCATTACAAGTGTGCACAAGTGATTTGAACCAAAATGTCGATGTCGCCCAATGAGTTTCAGTGTCTAATATTCGATTTATGCATGTCGCTCAATGAGTCTCAGTGTCTAATTTTCGAATTATGCACCTAAGAAAACGTCATTACAAGTGTGCACAAATGATTTGAACCAAAATGTCGATGTCGCTCAATGAGTCTCAGTGTCTAATATTCGAATTATGCACCTAAGAAAACGTCATTACAAGTGTGCACAAGTGATTTGAACCAAAATGTCGATGTCGCCCAATGAGTCTCAGTGTCTAATATTCGATTTATGCACCTAAGAAAACGTCATTACAAGTGTGCACAAATGATTTGAACCAAAATGTCGATGTCGCCTAATGAGTCTCAGTGTCTAATATTCGATTTATGCACCTAAGAAAACGTCATTACAAGTGTGCACAAGTGATTTGAACCAAAATGTCGATGTCGCCCAATGAGTTTCAGTGTCTAATATTCGATTTATGCATGTCGCTCAATGAGTCTCAGTGTCTAATATTCGAATTATGCACCTAAGAAAACGTCATTACAAGTGTGCACAAATGATTTGAACCAAAATGTCGATGTCGCCCAATGAGTCTCAGTGTCTAATATTCGATTTATGCACCTAAGAAAACGTCATTACAAGTGTGCACAAGTGATTTGAACCAAAATGTCGATGTCGCCTAATGAGTCTCAGTGTATAATATTCGGTTTATGCACCTAAGAAAACGTCATTACAAGTGTGTACAAATGATTTGAACCAAAATGTCGATGTCGCCCAATGAGTCTCAGTGTCTAATATTCGATTTATGCACCTAAGAAAACGTCATTACAAGTGTGCACAAATGATTTGAACCAAAATGTCGATGTCGCCTAATGAGTCTCAGTGTCTAATATTCGGTTTATGCACCTAAGAAAACGTCATTACAAGTGTGCACAAGTGATTTGAACCAAAATGTCGATGTCGCCTATTGAGTCTCAGTGTCTAATATTCGGTTTATGCACCTAAGAAAACGTCATTACAAGTGTGCACAAGTGATTTGAACCAAAATGTCGATGTCGCCCAATGAGTCTCAGTGTCTAATATTCGGTTTATGCACCTAAGAAAACGTCATTACAAGTGTGCACAAGTGTGCACAAGTGACATGCACAAAAATGTCGATGTCGCCCAATGAGTCTCAGTGTCTACGATTCGATTTATGCATGTGGCTCAATGAGTCTCAGTGTCTAATATTCGGTTTATGCACCTAAGAAAACGTCATTACAAGTGTGCACAAGTGATTTGAACCAAAATGTCGATGTCGCCCAATGAGTCTCAGTGTCTAATATTCGGTTTATGCACCTAAGAAAACGTCATTACAAGTGTGCACAAGTGTGCACAAGTGACATGCACAAAAATGTCGATGTCGCCCAATGAGTCTCAGTGTCTACGATTCGATTTATGCATGTGGCTCAATGAGTCTCAGTGTCTAATATTCGGTTTATGCACCTAAGAAAACGTCATTACAAGTGTGCACAAGTGATTTGAACCAAAATGTCGATGTCGCCCAATGAGTTTCAGTGTCTAATATTCGATTTATGCATGTCGCTCAATGAGTCTCAGTGTCTAATTTTCGAATTATGCACCTAAGAAAACGTCATTACAAGTGTGCACAAATGATTTGAACCAAAATGTCGATGTCGCTCAATGAGTCTCAGTGTCTAATATTCGAATTATGCACCTAAGAAAACGTCATTACAAGTGTGCACAAGTGATTTGAACCAAAATGTCGATGTCGCCCAATGAGTCTCAGTGTCTAATATTCGATTTATGCACCTAAGAAAACGTCATTACAAGTGTGCACAAATGATTTGAACCAAAATGTCGATGTCGCCTAATGAGTCTCAGTGTCTAATATTCGATTTATGCACCTAAGAAAACGTCATTACAAGTGTGCACAAGTGATTTGAACCAAAATGTCGATGTCGCCCAATGAGTTTCAGTGTCTAATATTCGATTTATGCATGTCGCTCAATGAGTCTCAGTGTCTAATATTCGAATTATGCACCTAAGAAAACGTCATTACAAGTGTGCACAAATGATTTGAACCAAAATGTCGATGTCGCCCAATGAGTCTCAGTGTCTAATATTCGATTTATGCACCTAAGAAAACGTCATTACAAGTGTGCACAAGTGATTTGAACCAAAATGTCGATGTCGCCTAATGAGTCTCAGTGTCTAATATTCGGTTTATGCACCTAAGAAAACGTCATTACAAGTGTGTACAAATGATTTGAACCAAAATGTCGATGTCGCCCAATGAGTCTCAGTGTCTAATATTCGATTTATGCACCTAAGAAAACGTCATTACAAGTGTGCACAAATGATTTGAACCAAAATGTCGATGTCGCCTAATGAGTCTCAGTGTCTAATATTCGGTTTATGCACCTAAGAAAACGTCATTACAAGTGTGCACAAGTGATTTGAACCAAAATGTCGATGTCGCCTAATGAGTCTCAGTGTCTAATATTCGATTTATGCACCTAAGAAAACGTCATTACAAGTGTGCACAAGTGATTTGAACCAAAATGTCGATGTCGCCTAATGAGTCTCAGTGTCTAATATTCGGTTTATGCACCTAAGAAAACGTCATTACAAGTGTGCACAAGTGATTTGAACCAAAATGTCGAAGTCGCCTAATGAGTCTCAGTGTCTAATATTCGGTTTATGCAACTAAGAAAACGTCATTACAAGTGTGCACAAATGATTTGAACCAAAATGTCGATGTCGCCTAATGAGTCTCAGTGTCTAATATTCGATTTATGCACCTAAGAAAACGTCATTACAAGTGTGCACAAGTGATTTGAACCAAAATGTCGATGTCGCCTAATGAGTCTCAGTGTCTAATATTCGAATTATGCACCTAAGAAAACGTCATTACAAGTGTGCACAAGTGATTTGAACCAAAATGTCGATGTCGCCCAATGAGTCTCAGTGTCTAATATTCGATTTATGCACCTAAGAAAACGTCATTACAAGTGTGCACAAGTGATTTGAACCAAAATGTCGATGTCGCCTAATGAGTCTCAGTGTCTAATATTCGATTTATGCACCTAAGAAAACGTCATTACAAGTGTGCACAAGTGATTTGAACCAAAATGTCGATGTCGCCTAATGAGTCTCAGTGTCTAATATTCGGTTTATGCACCTAAGAAAACGTCATTACAAGTGTGCACAAGTGATTTGCACCAAAATGTCGATGTCGCCTAATGAGTCTCAGTGTCTAATATTCGGTTTATGCACCTAAGAAAACGTCATTACAAGTGTGCACAAGTGATTTGAACCAAAATGTCGATGTCGCCTAATGAGTCTCAGTGTCTAATATTCGGTTTATGCACCTAAGAAAACGTCATTACAAGTGTGCACAAGTGTGCACAAGTGACATGCACAAAAATGTCGATGTCGCCCAATGAGTCTCAGTGTCTAATATTCGATTTATGCATGTGGCTCAATGAGTCTCAGTGTCTAATATTCGGTTTATGCACCTAAGAAAACGTCATTACAAGTGTGCACAAGTGATTTGAACCAAAATGTCGATGTCGCCCAATGAGTTTCAGTGTCTAATATTCGATTTATGCATGTCGCTCAATGAGTCTCAGTGGCTAATATTCGAATTATGCACCTAAGAAAACGTCATTACAAGTGTGCACAAATGATTTGAACCAAAATGTCGATGTCGCTCAATGAGTCTCAGTGTCTAATATTCGAATTATGCACCTAAGAAAACGTCATTACAAGTGTGCACAAGTGATTTGAACCAAAATGTCGATGTCGCCCAATGAGTCTCAGTGTCTAATATTCGATTTATGCACCTAAGAAAACGTCATTACAAGTGTGCACAAATGATTTGAACCAAAATGTCGATGTCGCCTAATGAGTCTCAGTGTCTAATATTCGATTTATGCACCTAAGAAAACGTCATTACAAGTGTGCACAAGTGATTTGAACCAAAATGTCGATGTCGCCCAATGATCTTCAGTGTCTAATATTCGATTTATGCATGTCGCTCAATGAGTCTCAGTGTCTAATATTCGAATTATGCACCTAAGAAAACGTCATTATAAGTGTGCACAAATGATTTGAACCAAAATGTCGATGTCGCCCAATGAGTCTCAGTGTCTAATATTCGATTTATGCACCTAAGAAAACGTCATTACAAGTGTGCACAAGTGATTTGAACCAAAATGTCGATGTCGCCTAATGAGTCTCAGTGTCTAATATTCGGTTTATGCACCTAAGAAAACGTCATTACAAGTGTGCACAAATGATTTGAACCTAAATGTCGATGTCGCCCAATGAGTCTCAGTGTCTAATATTCGATTTATGCACCTAAGAAAACGTCATTACAAGTGTGCACAAGTGATTTGAACCAAAATGTCGATGTCGCCCAATGAGTCTCAGTGTCTAATATTCGATTTATGCATGTCGCCCAATGAGTCTCAGTGTCTAATATTCGATTTATGCATGTCGCCCAATGAGTCTCAGTGTCTAAGATTCGATTTATGCATGTCGCTCAATAAGTCTCAGTGTTTAATATTCGGTTTATGCACCTAAGAAAACGTCATTACAAGTGTGCACAAGTGATTTGAACCAAAATGTCGATGTCGCCTATTGAGTCTCAGTGTCTAATATTCGGTTTATGCACCTAAGAAAACGTCATTACAAGTGTGCACAAGTGATTTGAACCAAAATGTCGATGTCGCCCAATGAGTCTCAGTGTCTAATATTCGGTTTATGCACCTAACAAAACGTCATTACAAGTGTGCACAAATGATTTGAACCAAAATGTCGATGTCGCCTAATGAGTTTCAGTGTCTAAGATTCGATTTATGCACCTAAGAAAACGTCATTACAAGTGTGTACAAGTGATTTGAACCAAAATGTCGATGTCGCCTAATGAGTCTCAGTGTCTAATATTCGGTTTATGCACCTAAGAAAACGTCATTACAAGTGTGCACAAGTGATTTGAACCAAAATGTCGATGTCGCCCAATGGGTCTCAGTGTCTAATATTCGAGTTATGCACCTAAGAAAACGTCATTACAAGTGTGCACAAGTGATTTGAACCAAAATGTCGATGTCGCCCAATGAGTTTCAGTGTCTAAGATTCGATTTATGCATGTCGCTCAATGAGTCTCAGTGTCTAATATTCGAATTATGCACCTAAGAAAACGTCATTACAAGTGTGCACAAATGATTTGAACCAAAATGTCGATGTCGCCCAATGAGTCTCAGTGTCTAATATTCGATTTATGCACCTAAGAAAACGTCATTACAAGAGTGCACAAGTGATTTGAACCAAAATGTCGATGTCGCCCAATGAGTCTCAGTGTCTAATATTCGATTTATGCACCTAAGAAAACGTCATTACAAGTGTGCACAAGTGATTTGAACCAAAATGTCGATGTCGCCTAATGAGTCTCAGTGTCTAATATTCGATTTATGCATGTGGCTCAATGAGTCTCAGTGTCTAATATTCGATTTATGCATGTGGCTCAATGAGTCTCAGTGTCTAATATTCGGTTTATGCACCTAAGAAAACGTCATTACAAGTGTGCACAAGTGATTTGAACCAAAATGTCGATGTCGCCTAATGAGTCTCAGTGTCTAATATTCGAATTATGCACCTAAGAAAACGTCATTACAAGTGTGCACAAGTGATTTGAACCAAAATGTCGATGTCGCCCAATGAGTCTCAGTGTCTAATATTCGATTTATGCACCTAAGAAAACGTCATTACAAGTGTGCACAAGTGATTTGAACCAAAATGTCGATGTCGCCTAATGAGTCTCAGTGTCTAATATTCGATTTATGCACCTAAGAAAACGTCATTACAAGTGTGCACAAGTGATTTGAACCAAAATGTCGATGTCGCCTAATGAGTCTCAGTGTCTAATATTCGGTTTATGCACCTAAGAAAACGTCATTACAAGTGTGCACAAGTGATTTGCACCAAAATGTCGATGTCGCCTAATGAGTCTCAGTGTCTAATATTCGGTTTATGCACCTAAGAAAACGTCATTACAAGTGTGCACAAGTGATTTGAACCAAAATGTCGATGTCGCCTAATGAGTCTCAGTGTCTAATATTCGGTTTATGCACCTAAGAAAACGTCATTACAAGTGTGCACAAGTGTGCACAAGTGACATGCACAAAAATGTCGATGTCGCCCAATGAGTCTCAGTGTCTAAGATTCGATTTATGCATGTGGCTCAATGAGTCTCAGTGTCTAATATTCGGTTTATGCACCTAAGAAAACGTCATTACAAGTGTGCACAAGTGATTTGAACCAAAATGTCGATGTCGCCCAATGAGTTTCAGTGTCTAATATTCGATTTATGCATGTCGCTCAATGAGTCTCAGTGGCTAATATTCGAATTATGCACCTAAGAAAACGTCATTACAAGTGTGCACAAATGATTTGAACCAAAATGTCGATGTCGCTCAATGAGTCTCAGTGTCTAATATTCGAATTATGCACCTAAGAAAACGTCATTACAAGTGTGCACAAGTGATTTGAACCAAAATGTCGATGTCGCCCAATGAGTCTCAGTGTCTAATATTCGATTTATGCACCTAAGAAAACGTCATTACAAGTGTGCACAAATGATTTGAACCAAAATGTCGATGTCGCCTAATGAGTCTCAGTGTCTAATATTCGATTTATGCACCTAAGAAAACGTCATTACAAGTGTGCACAAGTGATTTGAACCAAAATGTCGATGTCGCCCAATGATCTTCAGTGTCTAATATTCGATTTATGCATGTCGCTCAATGAGTCTCAGTGTCTAATATTCGAATTATGCACCTAAGAAAACGTCATTATAAGTGTGCACAAATGATTTGAACCAAAATGTCGATGTCGCCCAATGAGTCTCAGTGTCTAATATTCGATTTATGCACCTAAGAAAACGTCATTACAAGTGTGCACAAGTGATTTGAACCAAAATGTCGATGTCGCCTAATGAGTCTCAGTGTCTAATATTCGGTTTATGCACCTAAGAAAACGTCATTACAAGTGTGCACAAATGATTTGAACCTAAATGTCGATGTCGCCCAATGAGTCTCAGTGTCTAATATTCGATTTATGCACCTAAGAAAACGTCATTACAAGTGTGCACAAGTGATTTGAACCAAAATGTCGATGTCGCCCAATGAGTCTCAGTGTCTAATATTCGATTTATGCATGTCGCCCAATGAGTCTCAGTGTCTAATATTCGATTTATGCATGTCGCCCAATGAGTCTCAGTGTCTAAGATTCGATTTATGCATGTCGCTCAATGAGTCTCAGTGTTTAATATTCGGTTTATGCACCTAAGAAAACGTCATTACAAGTGTGCACAAGTGATTTGAACCAAAATGTCGATGTCGCCTAATGAGTCTCAGTGTCTAATATTCGGTTTATGCACCTAAGAAAACGTCATTACAAGTGTGCACAAGTGATTTGAACCAAAATGTCGATGTCGCCCAATGAGTCTCAGTGTCTAATATTCGGTTTATGCACCTAAGAAAACGTCATTACAAGTGTGCACAAATGATTTGAACCAAAATGTCGATGTCGCCTAATGAGTTTCAGTGTCTAAGATTCGATTTATGCACCTAAGAAAACGTCATTACAAGTGTGCACAAGTGATTTGAACCAAAATGTCGATGTCGCCTAATGAGTCTCAGTGTCTAATATTCGGTTTATGCACCTAAGAGAACGTCATTACAAGTGTGCACAAGTGATTTGAACCAAAATGTCGATGTCGCCCAATGGGTCTCAGTGTCTAATATTCGAGTTATGCACCTAAGAAAACGTCATTACAAGTGTGCACAAGTGATTTGAACCAAAATGTCGATGTCGCCCAATGAGTTTCAGTGTCTAAGATTCGATTTATGCATGTCGCTCAATGAGTCTCAGTGTCTAATATTCGAATTATGCACCTAAGAAAACGTCATTACAAGTGTGCACAAATGATTTGAACCAAAATGTCGATGTCGCCCAATGAGTCTCAGTGTCTAATATTCGATTTATGCACCTAAGAAAACGTCATTACAAGAGTGCACAAGTGATTTGAACCAAAATGTCGATGTCGCCCAATGAGTCTCAGTGTCTAATATTCGATTTATGCACCTAAGAAAACGTCATTACAAGTGTGCACAAGTGATTTGAACCAAAATGTCGATGTCGCCTAATGAGTCTCAGTGTCTAATATTCGATTTATGCATGTGGCTCAATGAGTCTCAGTGTCTAATATTCGATTTATGCACCTAAGAAAACGTCATTACAAGTGTGCACAAGTGATTTGAACCAAAATGTCGATGTGGCCCAATGATCTTCAGTGTCTAATATTCGATTTATGCATGTCGCTCAATGAGTCTCAGTGTCTAATATTCGAACTATGCACCTAAGAAAACGTCATTACAAGTGTGCACAAATGATTTGAACCAAAATGTCGATGTCGCCCAATGAGTCTCAGTGTCTAATATTCGATTTATGCACCTAAGAAAACGTCATTACAAGTGTGCACAAATGATTTGAACCAAAATGTCGATGTCGCCTAATGAGTCTCAGTGTCTAATATTCGGTTTATGCACCTAAGAAAACGTCATTACAAGTGTGCACAA
>CAKAIZ010000181.1:0-41370 GCA_916610145.1 Eristalis arbustorum | reverse complement strand
TTTTACCTACTTTTTTCATGGAAAATCTGATTATTTTCTCAATATTTTTATAATATATATATACTGCGCTGAAACCCGCATTTCCTAAACTACTATGAAAGTTTTTGATCTTTAACCAACTTTTTCCTGTGATTTTTACTAGTTTCTTCTTTTCATATAACTTTTTCTGCTCTTTTACCTACTTTTTTCATGGAAAATCTGATTATTTTCTCAATATTTGTATATTATACTGCTATTTTTATGTATATACTGCGCTGAAACCCGCATTTCCTAAACTACTATGAAAGTTTTTGATCTTTAACCAACTTTTTCCTGTGATTTTTACTAGTTTCTTCTTTTCATATAACTTTTTCTGCTCTTTTACCTACTTTTTTCATGGAAAATCTGATTATTTTCTCAATATTTTTATAATATATATATACTGCGCTGAAACCCGCATTTCCTAAACTACTATGAAAGTTTTTGATCTTTAACCAACTTTTTCCTGTGATTTTTACTAGTTTCTTCTTTTCATATAACTTTTTCTGCTCTTTTACCTACTTTTTTCATGGAAAATCTGATTATTTTCTCAATATTTGTATATTATACTGCTATTTTTATGTATATACTGCGCTGAAACCCGCATTTCCTAAACTACTATGAAAGTTTTTGATCTTTAACCAGCTTTTTCCTGTGATTTTTACTAGTTTCTTCTTTTCATATAACTTTTTCTGCTCTTTTACCTAAATTTTTCATGGAAAATCTGATTATTTTCTCAATATTTTTATATTATACTGCTATTTTTATATATATACTGCGCTTAAACCCGCATTTCCTAAACTACTATGAAAGTTGTTGATCTTTAACCAACTTTTTCCTGTAGTTTTTACTAGTTTCTTCTTTTCATATAACTTTTTCTGCTCTTTTACCTACATTTTTCATGGAAAATCTGATTATTTTCTCAATATTTTTATATTATACTGCTATTTTTATATAAGTTAACGGCAGCACCACCTTGAACTTAACCCCACCTTGGACTTCTACAATGCATTGCACCCTGCACACTCTCTTTATAGCTTACATTGCACATCCGTCACACTCCACACACTTACTCCAAGCACATTCACCCTGCACTTCCGTCACACGATCCACTCTTTCAGCACATTCAAACTAAACTCATTCACCTCAACCCAATCACACATGATCAGCACTTTTTACCCATTCATGCACTGCACCGAACATTTCCCTTACTAATCATTTTTATAAGAATTGTTAAGATAGGTTAGTTAAGTGGAAGTAAAGAGAAATAAAGTCAGTCTTAGACTGGACACAAACGATAACACGTCGTTTTATTTAACTGGCGCCCAACTACATTTTCGCGAAGTATTGTGTGCTCCAAACATCTTCATAAGAAGATAATAGAGCAATCAAAAAACCGTATGTGTTAACACAAAAAACGCGACGAACGATAAACCCACAATCAAAATCGGGCTCTCGAGTGACGGAACATCATAGCACGTAACCATCCAACAGACATACAGAGATCTGGAGATACGGAGACTTGGAATCTCGTGAAGTACTTAACACGAATCGAGCAACCCAGCCTGAACCCGAAACTAAGGATAATGAGGATCTTATTGCTAATGTAAGCAAACTACAGTTCAGTACATAAGTAAAATAAGCTCTAGGAAATAAGTCAATTAGTGTTTATTTTATTACTTTAGTAATAATTAGAAAATTAAAAGTGTTCAAATTTGTAAGAGTGTTAGTGTGTTTTGTGTTTCGAAATCTTAATATGGCAGAAAACATCGCGCAAATAATTTCATCCGCCGTTGAAGTAGCAGTTGAGACAGCGTGCTCTACAATTGTAAAAAAAATGAACGATTTAATGACAGAAAATAAACAAGTAAATGATAATATTAGCTTACAGATAGAAGAATTAACGCGAAAAGTACACTCAGTGCATTTGTCTTTACCTTCGGTCGTTGCATATGAACCTATTTCTTTAAATAAGCCCAACGTTACATGCCCTATTTCGCTCGATTTGATAAAATCCTTACCAGATTTCGACGGTGAACGTGCGAAATATATTTCATGGCGTCAAGCGGCTAAGACAGCAATAGAGCTTTTTAAATCATATGAAGGAACGGAAAGGTATTATCAGGCTGTTGCCATAATACGAAACAAAATTGTTGGATCGGCCGATTTAATACTATCTTCATTTAATACAGTTCTAAACTTCGATGCGATAATCACACGATTAGATCACACTTATTCCGATAAACGCCCATTGCATATTTTGGAAAACCAAATGAGCATCTCATGTCAAGGTCGTATGTCCATCTCGGAATATTTCGATGAAATCGAAAAGAATCTAACGTTAATTATAAATAAAATTTCTATGGAATACTCAGGCAATAATGAATTAATAAATTCATTAGGAGCAAAGTATCGACAAGATGCTCTACGTGTGTTCATTTCGGGCCTTAATAAGCCTATCTGCAACATTCTTTTCTCTGCCGGTTGCGAGGACCTACCCTCTGCATTAGCTAAGGCCCAAGAACTCGAAGCAAACCAACATAGGTACAGTTTTGCCAGAGCTTTCTATAGCAGCATCTATGCTGGTACCAGAGCAGGCAACGGTCCTTCACGGAACAACCCTCAATATAGAGTAGTAGCTGAAATGAAAAACCAACACAAACCGGTGAAAAACCAACAACCAGTAATACACGACGATCATATGAGCGTAGATAACTCGTCAAGATATCGATTTAACTCCAGACGAACGGCACAAAACTATCCTCCTATACAAACCAGTAGTAAGCAAACATTCAAGCAACAACCACAGACTTCAGGGGCAATTGGAACTTTCAAACGGCCTCTCAAATCCGACAGAATACCCTTACCAAAAGTCCAACGCATTAATTGTATGCAACCAATATATATAAATAAAGAAACAAGAAATCGTCGCGAATTGGAGCTTGAATATGAAGACGAATATAATACCCCTAATAGCCCACAATACGACGATCAAATTAATTTTTTAGAGTAAAGTCGGCTCTACCCTACGTTGAAAAGAAATTGGACAATAAAATTCCAATGAAAATCTTAGTAGACACGGGTACAGCCAAGAATTATATTAAAGAAATTCCAAATTTAAAAATAATCACCAATAATAACACATTTAAAGTTGAGACATTGAATGGTGTCAATATAATAACGCATAAAAGCAAAATACATTTTTGTGGCAAGACCACCGATTTTTTTCTACTTCCCCAGTTAAAAACATTCGATGCGATAATCGGGTATGATTTCCTCGCGGAAATAAAAGCGCAAATTGATACTAAGCGATCTGTGCTAGTTTATGAAAATGGGGAAATACCAATTAAGTTTCTTGAATGCGAACAAGTAAATAATCTCGTAGTGGATATAGATACAGTCCCAGAGAGTATCAAAAACGAGTTTCGTAAGTTGATAGAAGAGTACGCAAAAGTTTTCTCTCAACCTGACGAAAAATTACCCTTTAACACAAACGTAAAAGCAGCTATTAGGACTATAGATTCTGAACCAATCTACTCAAAACCGAGACCATATAATATGGCAGCTGCACCATTTGTTAATAAAGAGATAAAAAGAATGCTTGAGGATGGGATCATACGTCCATCACATTCCCCATATAATACTCCTATATTAGTTGTAGCAAAAAAAGGAATCAATGAAGATGGCACTTCTAAGTCTAGATTAGTTTTCGACTACAGAAAACTAAACGAGCGCACTATTCCAGATCCGTACCCCATCCCAGAAAGCTCTGTTATTCTGTCTAATTTGGGTCAATCCAAATATTATACAACAATTGATTTAAAATCCGGCTTTCACCAGATTCTTCTAGAAGAAAAAGACCGGGAAAAAACTGCATTTTCCATCAACAATGGAAAATATGAATTTTGCAGATTACCTTTCGGCTTGAAAAACGCCCCGAGCATATTTCAGCGAGCTATTGATGACCTCTTAAGAAGTGAAATATTAAAAAGTTGTCATGTCTACATAGACGACGTGATCATTTTTTCGAAAACTGAAAAGGAACATTTGGAAAATATTAGGACAATATTTTCCAAGCTCCTCCATGCAAACATGCGTATATCGCCGGAAAAATGCAAATTCTTTAAAAAAGAGGTCGAATTTTTAGGTTTCCTTGTATCTGCGGAAGGTATAAAAACCTGTCCCAATAAAGTCAATGACATTGTCGGTTATGAAGCACCAAAATCTCTTCGAGCCTTAAGATCGTTTCTGGGGCTCGCTGGCTACAATCGCCGTTTCATAAAGGACTACGCCCAAGTTGCAAAACCGTTGACTAAATATCTTAGAGGTGAAAACGGCAACATAGGAACGAACAAGTCCAAGAATGTCAAAATTGATTTAAATGCTGAGGCTGTATGTGCTTTTAACCGAATAAAAAACATCTTAGCATCGGAAGATGTTCTGTTACTATATCCCGACTTTCGCAAACCATTTGATTTAACTACAGATGCTTCCTCCCAAGCTATAGGTGCGGTGCTCTCTCAGGGTGGTAGACCAATCACTATGATATCTCGAACTTTGAGCAGAGCCGAAGAAAATTACGCAACTAATGAGCGTGAAATGTTGGCGATAGTCTGGGCCTTAAAAAACCTTAGGAACTACCTATATGGAGCTCCTAAAATAAATATTTACACAGACCATCAACCCCTTACCTTTTCAATATCCGATAAGAACCCAAACAATAAACTGAAACGGTGGAGAGCCTTTATTGAAGAATATGCTCCAACACTTCACTATAAACCCGGTAAAGAAAATAAAGTTGCAGATGCACTATCGCGTCAACACATTAACGCGCTTTCCACCTCAGGTCAAACGGTTCATAGTGAAATTTCATTGACAAAGGTCATACCCACAGTCGAAAATCCTATCAATTGCTTCAAGAATCAAATATTTATTACGAGGGGTCGCGAGAAAAGCAAACAAGTGAAAATTCTCTTCCAAAAACAGGTTAGACATAGTATAACATTTCGATCAATCCCAGAACTAATAAATTTAATGAGTGAAGTTCTTAATGTAGATACAAACAATGGAATCTACTGCAGTCTTGAAACCTTAGGGAAAGTACAGAATGACCTTATGAACGCGTTCCCTAACGTTAAAATGAAATTCACCAAGAAACTTGTTCAGGACGTATTTAATGCAAATGACCAAGAAGAAATTATTGTAAACGAACACAACAGAGCACATAGGGAACCACAGGAAAATTATAAACAAATACTCTCAGAATATTATTTTCCGAATATAAAGAAATTATGTAAGACATATGCCTCTAAATGCAAAATATGTAAGGAAAATAAGTATCAACGTAGACCAACCCAACATCCAATCGGTGCAACACCAATTCCCACGTATGTAGGAGAAATTCTGCACTTAGATATCTACAACACAGGAAAAAGATACTTCATTACTTGTATCGATAAGTTTTCCAAATTTGCTGTGATTAAGCATATTGCTTCCAGAAATTCCGTTGACATCAGATATCCCTTAATAGAGATTATTTCCCTTTTTAAAAACCCGAAAATATTAGTGACAGATAATGAAGGTGCTTTTACGTCGGCAGCAACACAAGCGTTATTAAAAAATGAATTCAATATTTCTACACACACAGTACCCGCACTTCATAGCGAAAGCAATGGGCAAGTTGAGCGATTTCATTCAACTCTCGCTGAAATAGCCCGTTGCAGTAAAGGTAACTACTCAGATGTTATTGAGCTTATGTTGTTTTCTACCTACAAGTATAATAATACTATCCACTCCGTCACTGGCCTTAAGCCAATTGACATTTTTCATAGTATAACCGAACAGACGAACAATGAAATCATTTCCAAACTCAAAAATAAGCAGACTAAAGATTTGAAATACCACAACAATAAGACCTCACCAAAAGAATTTAAGCCTGGTGATAAAGTGTATCTCAAAACCAATAAAAGAATCGGAAGTAAATTCTCTAAAATATATAATCAAAAAACAGTTCAAGCAGACTTAGGAACAGCTGTTATAATCGAAGGAAGACACGTACATAAGAATAACATAAGATAATTCTTTCTTACAGGATATTCCTTTTCACGCTCACAGAAGCAAAAATTGTAGACTTCTCGAATGCAGAATTTATTCCTATTGCAAGAGGAAGTGCAGCAATTTTTGAGGAATACTTGTACATGAAACATACGACCAATTTATCAGCAGTCGATGACATCATTCATGAAAACTTGAAAATAATAGATTCTTTCGAAAACGAAAACGATAAAGAAATTTTACGTGAAGATGTAAGGCAAATGCAACGGCTACTACGCATATTTAAAAACCCTTTAAGAACGCGGAGATCTATTGATTTTATTGGATCTGCTATTAAATTTATAGCTGGAACACCTGACCATAGTGATTTTGAAATACTGAAAACACAAGAAAACGAACTTGTAAGAGAACATAATAGACAAATAGATATCAACAAACATGTTCAACTTAAAATAAATGAAATTACAGATAGAATTAACAACTTAATAGATGTAAACAGAAATAAAATAACTATGAATAACCAAATATTGATAATGTTAATGATGAATAGAAACAGGATAATAATTGACAACTTAAATAATAATTTACAGGGAATGTTGTTAGCGAAACATAATACATTGAACCCCTTATTATTAGATGTAGATGAAATAAATGTCATTAGTATTAAGGAAAATGTTTCAACTTCCATAAGTGACTTATTATTGATTTCAGATGTTAAAATGTATTTTGTTAATGAAACCCTTTTATATTTAATAAGAATGCCCTTAGTAACTAAGTATTGTGAACTTTTTGAAATAGCCACTGTTCCTCATAATAATAAAATTATAGATATAAGAGATAATTTAACTGCTAATTGTAACGAAGATTATTTTCCATTAATGAATTGTAAAAAAGCTATTTCATACACCTATTGCCAACCAAACTATAACAACCAATGCCTTACACAGCTCCTTAGTAACCATACAGCTAATTGCCCAACAGTGTCTTCCGACCACCTACAGAAAATTAAACTCATTAGTGAAGGATTAATTGTAGCTCATGACGAAAATCTAACAATAGAAGAAAATGGCCAGTGTTTTTCCATCAACGAGACGTTCCTGATAACATACCGCAATGCAATCACCATCAATGGAATGCTCTATAACATAACTCGTCCCACAGATGTTATCAACTTACCAGCACCTAGGAAAACAATTCTGATCGAAACAGAGTACAAGAAGAAAATATCTTTACCTTACTTGCACAGTTTGCATCTCATCAACAACGCAAAAATTAAAGATTTCAGTATTACCCTGGAGACAAATAAGTGGATGTGGTATGGCGTTACAGGAATACTTGCCATAATCATTCTCGTTCTATTATACGCTAAACTCAAGCCGAGAATACTGACCATCAGAACTAGTTCAGATCATGAGGCGGCGATATCACCTCCACCATTAGATAACGAGGTATTGAAAATGCGAATATTAAAAATTATGAACGAGGACGTCCAAACCTAAGGAGAGGAGGAGTTAACGGCAGCACCACCTTGAACTTAACCCCACCTTGAACTTCTACAATGCATTGCACCCTGCACACTCTCTTTATAGCTTACATTGCACATCCGTCACACTCCACACACTTACTCCAAGCACATTCACCCTGCACTTCCGTCACACGATCCACTCTTTCAGCACATTCAAACTAAACTCATTCACCTCAACCCAATCACACATGATCAGCACTTTTTACCCATTCATGCACTGCACCGAACATTTCCCTTACTAATCATTTTTATAAGAATTGTTAAGATAGGTTAGTTAAGTGGAAGTAAAGAGAAATAAAGTCAGTCTTAGACTGGACACAAACGATAACACGTCGTTTTATTTAACTTATATACTGCGCAGAAACCCGCATTTCCTAAACTACTATGAAATTGTTTGATCTTTAACCAACTTTTTCCTGTGATTTTTACTAGTTTCTTCTTTTCATAAAACTTTTTCTGCTCTTTTACCTACTTTTTTCATGGAAAATCTGATTATTTTCTCAATATGTTTATATTATACTGCTATTTTTATGTGAATACTGCGCTGAAACCCGCATTTCCTAAACTACTATGAAAGTTTTTGATCTTTAACCAACTTTTTCCTGTGATTTTTACTAGTTTCTTCTTTTCATATTACTTTTTCTGCTCTTTTACCTCCTTTTTTCATGGAAAATCTGATTATTTTCTCAATATTTTTATATTATACTGCTATTTTTGTGTATATACTGCGCTGAAACCTGCATTTCCTAAGCTACTATGAAAGTTTTTGATCTTTAACCAACTTTTTCCTGTGATTTTTACTAGTTTCTTCTTTTCATATAACTTTTTCTGCTCTTTTACCTCCTTTTTTCATGGAAAATCTGATTATTTTCTCAATATTTTTATATTACATATATATATACTGCGCTGAAACCAGCATTTCCTTAACTACTATGAAAGTTTTTGATCTTTAACCAACTTTTTCCTGTGATTTTTACTAGTTTCTTCTTTTCATATAACTTTTTCTGCTCTTTTACCTACTTTTTTCATGGAAAATCTGATTATTTTCTCAATATTTTTATATTACATATATATATACTGCGCTGAAACCCGCATTTCCTTAACTACTATGAAAGTTTTTGATCTTTAACCAACTTTTTCCTGTGATTTTTACTAGTTTCTTCTTTTCATATAACTTTTTCTGCTCGATTACCTACTTTTTTCATGGAAAATCTGATTATTTTCTCAATATTTTTATAATACATATATATATATACTGCGCTGAAACCCGCATTTCCTGAACTACTATGAAAGTTTTTGATCTTTAACCAACTTTTTCCTGTGATTTTTACTAGTTTCTTCTCTTCATATAACTTTTTCTGCTCTTTTACCTACTTTTTTCATGGAAAATCTGATTATTTTCTCAATATTTTTATATTATACTGCTATTTTTATGTATATACTGCGCTGAAACCCGCATTTCTAAACTACTATGAAAGTTTTTGATCTTTAACCAACTTTTTTCTGTGATTTTTACTAGTTTCTTCTTTTCATATAACTTTTTCTGCTCTTTTACCTACTTTTTTCATGGAAAATCTGATTATTTTCTCAATATTTTTATATTATACTGCTATTTTTATGTATATACTGCTCTGAAACCCGCATTTCCTAAACTACTATGAAAGTTTTTGATCTTTAACCAACTTTTTCCTGTGATTTTTACTAGTTTCTTCTTTTCATATAACTTTTTCTGCTCTTTTACCTACTTTTTTCATGGAAAATCTGATAATTTTCTCAATATTTTTATATTATATTTATATACTGCGCTGAAACCCGCATTGCCTTAACTACTATGAAAGTTTTTGATCTTTTACCAACTTTTTCCTGTGATTTTTACTAGTTTCTTCTTTTCATATAACTTTTTCTGCTCTTTTACCTACTTTTTTCATTGAAAATCTGATTAATTTCTCAATATTTTTATATTATACTGCTATTTTTGTATATATACTGCGCTGAAACCCGCATTTCCCAAACTACTATGAAAGTTTTTGATCTTTAACCAACTTTTTCCTGTGATTTTTACTAGTTTCTTCTTTTCATATAACTTTTTCTGCTCTTTTACCTCCTTTTTTCATGGAAAATCTGATTATTTTCTCAATATTTTTATATTACATATATATATACTGCGCTGAAACCCGCATTTCCTTAACTACTATGAAAGTTTTTGATCTTTAACCAACTTTTTCCTGTGATTTTTACTAGTTTCTTCTTTTCATATAACTTTTTCTGCTCTTTTACCTACTTTTTTCATGGAAAATCTGATTATTTTCTCAATATTTTTATATTATATATATATATATACTGCGCTGAAACCCGCATTTCCTTAACTACTATGAAAGTTTTTGATCTTTAACCAACTTTTTCCTGTGATTTTTACTAGTTTCTTCTTTTCATATAACTTTTTCTGCTCTTTTACCTACTTTTTCATGGAAAATCTGATTATTTTCTCAATATTTTTATATTATGCTGCTATTTATATATATATACTGCGCTGAAACCCGCATTTCCTGAACTACTATGAAAGTTTTTGATCTTTAGCCAATTTTTTCCTATGTATTTTACTAGTTTCTTCTTTTCATATAACTTTTTCTGCTCTTTTACCTACTTTTTTCATGGAAAATCTGATTATTTTCTCAATATTTTTATATTATACTGCTATTTGTATGTATATACTGCGCTGAAACCCGCATTTCCTAAACTACTATGAAAGTTTTTCATCTTTAACCAACTTTTTCCTGTGATTTTTACTAGTTTCTTCTTTTCATATAACTTTTTCTGCTCTTTTACCTACTTTTTTCATTGAAAATCTGATTATTTTCTCAATATTTTTATATTATATTTATATACTGCGCTGAAATCCGCATTTCCTAAACTACTATGAAAGTTTTTGATCTTTAACCAAATTTTTCCTGTGATTTTTACTAGTTTCTTCTTTTCATATAACTTTTTCTGCTCTTTTACCTACTTTTTCATGGAAAATCTGATTATTTTCTCAATATTTTTATATTATGCTGCTATTTATATATATATACTGCGCTGAAACCCGCATTTCCTGAACTACTATGAAAGTTTTTGATCTTTAACCAACTTTTTCCTGTGATTTTTACTAGTTTCTTCTTTTCATATAACTTTTTCTGCTCTTTTACCTCCTTTTTTCATGGAAAATCTGATTATTTTCTCAATATTTTTATATTATACTGCTATTTTTATGTATATACTGCGCTGAAACCCGCATTTCCTTAACTACGATGAAAGTTTTTGATCTTTAACCAACTTTTTCCTGTGATTTTTACTAGTTTCTTCTTTTCATATAACTCTTTCTGCTCTTTTACCTACTTTTTTCATGGAAAATCTGATTATTTTCTCAATATTTTTATATTACACATATATATACTGCGCTGAAACCCGCATTTCCTGAACTACTATGAAAGTTTTTGATCTTTAACCAACTTTTTCCTGTGATTTTTACTAGTTTCTTCTTTTCATATAACTTTTTCTGCTCTTTTACCTACTTTTTTCATGGAAAATCTGATTATTTTCTCAATATTTTTATATTACATATATATATACTGCGCTGAAACCCGCATTTCCTAAACTACTATGAAAGTTTTTGATCTTTAACCAACTTTTTCCTGTGATTTTTACTAGTTTCTTCTTTTCATATAACTTTTTCTGCTCTTTTACCTACTTTTTTCATTCAAAGTCTGATTATTTTCTCAATATTTTTATATTATATATATATACTGCGCTGAAACCCGCATTTCCTGAACTACTATGAAAGTTTTTGATCTTTAACCAACTTTTTCCTGTGATTTTTACTAGTTTCTTCTTTTCATATAACTTTTTCTGCTCTTTTACCTACTTTTTTCATGGAAAATCTGATTATTTTCTCTATATTTTTATATTATACTGCTATTTTTATGTATATACTGCGCTGAAACCCGCATTTCCTAAACTACTATGAAAGTTTTTGATCTTTAACCAACTTTTTTCTGTGATTTTTACTAGTTTCTTCTTTTCATATAACTTTTTCTGCTCTTTTACCTACTTTTTTCATGGAAAATCTGATTATTTTCTCAATATTTTTATATTACATATATATATACTGCGCTGAAACCCACATTTCCTTAACTACTATGAAAGTTTTTGATCTTTAACCAACTTTTTCCTGTGATTTTTACTAGTTTCTTCTTTTCATATAACTTTTTCTGCTCTTTTACCTACTTTTTTCATGGAAAATCTGATTATTTTCTCAATATTTTTATATTACATATATATATACTGCGCTGAAACCCGCATTTCCTTAACTACTATGAAAGTTTTTGATCTTTAACCAACTTTTTCCTGTGATTTTTACTAGTTTCTTCTTTTCATATAACTTTTTCTGCTCTTTTACCTACTTTTTTCATGGAAAATCTGATTATTTTCTCAATATTTTTATATTATACTGCTATTTTTATGTATATACTGCGCTGAAACCCGCATTTCCTAAACTACTATGAAAGTTTTTGATCTTTAACCAACTTTTTCCTGTGATTTTTACTAGTTTCTTCTTTTCATATAACTTTTTCTGCTCTTTTACCTACTTTTTTCATGGAAAATCTGAGAATTTTCTCAATATTTTTATATTATATTTATATACTGCGCTGAAACCCGCATTTCCTTAACTACTATTAAAGTTTTTGATCTTTAACCAACTTTTTCCTGTGATTTTTACTAGTTTCCTCTTTTCATATAACTTTTTCTGCTCTTTTACCTACTTTTTTCATTGAAAATCTGATTAATTTCTCAATATTTTTATATTATACTGCTATTTTTGTATATATACTGCGCTGAAACCCGCATTTCCCAAACTACTATGAAAGTTTTTGATCTTTAACCAACTTTTTCCTGTGATTTTTACTAGTTTCTTCTTTTCATATAACTCTTTCTGCTCTTTTAAGTACATTTTTCATGGAAAATCTGATAATTTTCTCAATATTTTTATATTATATTTATATACTGCGCTGAAACCCGCATTTCCTAAACTACTATGAAAGTTGTTGATCTTTAACCAACTTTTTCCTGTGATTTTTACTAGTTTCTTCTTTTCATATAACTTTTTCTGCTCTTTTACCTACTTTTTTCATTCAAAGTCTGATTATTTTCTCAATATTTTTATATTATATATATATATACTGCGCTGAAACCCGCATTTCCTAAACTACTATGAAAGTTTTTGATCTTTAACCAACTTTTTCCTGTGATTTTTACTAGTTTCTTCTTTTCATATAACTTTTTCTGCTCTTTTACCTACTTTTTTCATGGAAAATCTGAGAATTTTCTCAATATTTTTATATTATATTTATATACTGCGCTGAAACCCGCATTTCCTTAACTACTATTAAAGTTTTTGATCTTTAACCAACTTTTTCCTGTGATTTTTACTAGTTTCCTCTTTTCATATAACTTTTTCTGCTCTTTTACCTACTTTTTTCATTGAAAATCTGATTAATTTCTCAATATTTTTATATTATACTGCTATTTTTGTATATATACTGCGCTGAAACCCGCATTTCCCAAACTACTATGAAAGTTTTTCATCTTTAACCAACTTTTTCCTGTGATTTTTACTAGTTTCTTCTTTTCATATAACTTTTTCTGCTCTTTTACCTACATTTTTCATGGAAAATTTGATAATTTTCTCAATATTTTTATATTATATTTATATACTGCGCTGAAACCCGCATTTCCTAAACTACTATGAAAGTTGTTGATCTTTAACCAACTTTTTCCTGTGATTTTTACTAGTTTCTTCTTTTCATATAACTTTTTCTGCTCTTTTACCTACTTTTTTCATTCAAAGTCTGATTATTTTCTCAATATTTTTATATTATATATATATATATACTGCGCTGAAACCCGCATTTCCTAAACTACTATGAAAGTTTTTGATCTTTAACCAACTTTTTCCTGTGATTTTTACTAGTTTCTTCTTTTCATATAACTTTTTCTGCTCTTTTACCTACTTTTTTCATGGAAAATCTGAGAATTTTCTCAATATTTTTATATTATATTTATATACTGCGCTGAAACCCGCATTTCCTTAACTACTATTAAAGTTTTTGATCTTTAACCAACTTTTTCCTGTGATTTTTACTAGTTTCCTCTTTTCATATAACTTTTTCTGCTCTTTTACCTACTTTTTTCATTGAAAATCTGATTAATTTCTCAATATTTTTATATTATACTGCTATTTTTGTATATATACTGCGCTGAAACCCGCATTTCCCAAACTACTATGAAAGTTTTTGATCTTTAACCAACTTTTTCCTGTGATTTTTACTAGTTTCTTCTTTTCATATAACTTTTTCTGCTCTTTTACCTACATTTTTCATGGAAAATCTGATAATTTTCTCAATATTTTTATATTATATTTATATACTGCGCTGAAACCCGCATTTCCTAAACTACTATGAAAGTTGTTGATCATTAACCAACTTTTTCCTGTGATTTTTACTAGTTTCTTCTTTTCATATAACTTTTTCTGCTCTTTTACCTACTTTTTTCATTCAAAGTCTGATTATTTTCTCAATATTTTTATATTACATATATATATACTGCGCTGAAACCCGCATTTCCTAAACTACTATGAAAGTTTTTGATCTTTAACCAACTTTTTCCTGTGATTTTTACTAGTTTCTCCTTTTCATATAACTTTTTCTGCTCTTTTACCTACTTTTTTCATGGAAAATCTGATTATTTTCTCAATATTTTAATATTATACTGCTATTTTTGTGTATATACTGCGCTGAAACCCGCATTTCCTAAACTACTATGAAAATTTTTGATCTTTAACCAACTTTTTCCTGTGATTTTTACTAGTTTCTTCTTTTCATATAACTTTTTCTGCTCTTTTACCTACTTTTGTCATTCAAAGTCTGATTATTTTCTCAATATTTTTATATTATACTGCTATATTTGTATATATACTGCGCTGAAACCCGCATTTCCCAAACTACTATGAAAGTTTTTGATCTTTAACCAACTTTTTCCTGTGATTTTTACCAGTTTCTTCTTTTCATATAACTTTTTCTGCTCTTTTACCTACATTTTTCATGGAAAGTCTGATTATTTTCTCAATATTTTTATATTATATATATATTACTTACTTATCAGGCAGACGAACCATGAAGTGTCTGAGCCTGAGCAATTGCTGCCTTCCATCGGTGACGGTCCTGGGCACGCTGCTTCCAGTCATCAAGGCCAAGCTGTCTTGCATCCGCGATGACTTGGTCTTTGTACCGGAGGTTCGGTCTTCCTCTCCTTCTCGAACCAGGAGGCTCGGATTCGAAGACCCTCTTTGCTGGAGCGTTGTTGTCCATTCGCTCGATGTGACCGAGCCATTGTAGTCGACGGATTTTTGCCTTCCGGACTACATCCACATCCTTCTACAGCTCGTAGAGTTCGCGGTTGTGTCTTCTCCTCCATTCGCCTTCCTCGCAGACGGGACCATATATCCCACGTAGAATTTTTCTTTCGAAGGCACCAAGAATCAGCTCTGCAGCCTTATTTAATGTCCAGCTTTCGGCTCCATAAAGTAGGACTGGCAGGATAAGAGGTTTGTAGAGCATAACCTTGGTCCTTCGAGTCAGGAGTTTCGAGCCCAGTTGTTTTGACAGACCGAAGTAGCATCGGTTGCCAAGGGCGATTCTACGTCGGATCTCCACTACGATGTCATTCGTGGAGCTTACATTTTACCGAGGTAGACAAACTCCTTTACTACCTCGAAATTGTAGCTGTCGATTGTAACGTTTTGGCCTAGGTGGTGTGCGGCGGATCGTTGTTTGCTCGACAGCATATATTTTGTTTTGTCCTCGTTGACCTTAAGACCAGCTCGTTTCGCCTGTTCCTCAATTGCCGTGAAAGCTTCCACGATGGCACGTTGGGACCGCGCGACAATGTCGATGTCATCCGCGTATCCCAACAGCTGGACTGACTTGTAGAAGATAGTGCCTTCCGTGTTGACTTTTGCCCGCCGCACTATCTTCTCCAGTACCAGATTGAAGAAATCACACGACAGCGCATCTCCTTGCCGAAATCCGGTGCAGGTTTCGAACGGTTCAGAGGTTTTTGAACCGAACTGCACGGTGCATCGCGTATGTGTTAGCGTGGTGCGACACAACCGGATCAGTTTTCCCGGGATCCCGAATTCGGCCATCGCTTCGAATAGCTCCTTGCGATGAATGCTGTCGTATGCGGCTTTAAAATCGATGAAAAGATGGTGAGTAACGATTTGAAACTCGCTGGTCTTCTCCAGGATCTGCCTTAGTGTGAAGATTTGGTCTGTAGTCGATTTGCCGGGCCGGAAGCCGCACTGGTACGTGCCGATTAGTGCGGTGCAAAACGGCTTTAGACGTTCACACAGTACGCTGGATAGGATCTTGTAGGCGACATTGAGCAGGGATATACCTCTGTAGTTCTTGCAGGAGGTAGGATCGCCTTTTTTGTGGATGGGGCATATGGAGCTGATATTCCAGTCGTCGGGCATGCTTTCATCTTCCCAAATTCGGCAAATGATTTGGTGCATGCTCCCTACCATTACATTGCCCCCAGCTTTGAAAAGCTCCGATGGTAAGCCATCTGAGCCTGCGGCTTTGTTGTTGTTCAGCCTTTTAATGGCTGTACCGACTTCTTCAAAGCTAGGTGGGAGGACTTCTTCGTCGACTGGAGTTGGGATTTCCTGGTTCCCTATCACTCTCTCCTGGTCAGGCCCGCTAAGCAGCTGTTGGCAGTGCTGCTTAAACACATCCACTATTCCCTGGGGGTCCGTAACTAGGTTACCCTCGCAATTTCGAAGAGCCTGGGTGCCTTTCCTAAAGCCTGTGGCCAGGCTTTTGGCTTTTTTGTAAAAGGCCCGTATTTTTTGCTTGTCCCTAGACTCTTCGATATCCTTGAGCTGGGAGGTTGCGAGAGACCTTTTCTTCAGGCGTAGAAGCTTTTTCTCCTCCCGTCTTCTAGCCCGGTACTCCTCTTGCGCTGCTCTTGTTTTCCGTTGCAGCGCTTTTTGGTATGCCTCGTCGGTTGCACGTTTTTCTTGCTCACACTCGCCATCATACCACGGGTTTCTTGTCGGGGGTGGTAGGTAGCCTAATGTAGTTTCCGCTACCTCTTTGATGGCCGAGCGGCAATGCAACCACATCTCGTTGGCACTTGACGTAGGCATACCGGAGAGTCTCTCACTTAATTGCTCTTCGTAGGCTCTGGCAATCTCCGGTGTGCTTAGGCGTCCAATGTCAAAAGTTTTCTTTGTCGGCTGGTGCAGCTTTCTGACATTGGACAGTCGAGCTCTGAATCTTGCTGCAACAAGAACGTGGTCAAAGTCGACGTTTGTCCCCCTGAATGTTCGCACATCCAGGATGTTTGACGCGTGTCTTCCGTCAATAAGCACATGGTCGATTTGGTTGGCGGTTCGACCATCCGGGGATCGCCAGGTTGCTGTGTGGATTTTTTTGCGAGGGAACCTTGTGCTACTTATGACCATATTACGTGCTGTAGCAAATATATATACTGCTATATATATACTGCGCTAAAACCTGCATTTCCTAAACTACTATGAAATTTTTGATCTTTAACCAACTTTTTCCTGTGATGTTTACTAGTTTCTTCTTTTCATATAACTTTTTCTGCTCTTTTACCTACTTTTTTCATGGAAAATCTGATTATTTTCTCAATATTCTTATATTATACTGCTATTTTTACATATATACTGCGCTGAAACCCGCATTTCCTAAACTACTATGAAAGTTTTTGATCTTTAACCAACTTTTTCCTGTGATTTTTACTAGTTTCTTCTTTTCATATAACTTTTTCTGCTCTTTTACCTACTTTTTTCATGGAAAATCTGATTATTTTCTCAATATTTTTATATTACATATATATATACTGCGCTAAACCCGCATTTCCTAAACTACTATAAAAGTTTTTGATCTTTAACCAACTTTTTCCTGTGATTTTTACTAGTTTCTTCTTTTCATATAACTTTTTCTGCTCTTTTACCTACTTTTTTCATTCAAAGTCTGATTATTTTCTCAATATTTTTATAATATATATATATATACTGCGCTGCAACCCGCATTTCCTGAACTACTATGAAAGTTTTTGATCTTTAACCAACTTTTTCCTGTGATTTTTACTTGTTTCTTCTTTTCATATAACTTTTTCTGCTCTTTTACCTACTTTTTCATGGAAAATCTGATTATTTTCTCAATATTTTTATATTATACTGCTATTTTTGTATATATACTGCGCTGAAACCCGCATTTCCTAAACTACTATGAAAGTTTTTGATCTTTAACCAACTTTTTCCTGTGATTTTTACTAGTTTCTTCTTTTCATATAACTTTTTCTGCTCTTTTACCTACTTTTTTCATGGAAAATCTGATTATTTTCTCAATATTTTTATGTTATACTGCTATTTTTATATATATAGTGCGCTGAAACCCACATTTCCTGAACTACTATGAAAGTTTTTGATCTTTTACCAACTATTTCCTGTGATTTTTACTAGTTTCTTCTTTTCATATAACTTTTTCTGCTCTTTTACCTACTTTTTTCATGGAAAATCTGATTATTTTCTCAATATTTTTATATTATACTGCTATTTTTGTATATATACTGCGCTGAAACCCGCATTTCCTAAACTACTATGAAAGTTATTGATCTTTAGCCAACTTTTTCCTGTGATTTTTACTAGTTTCTTCTTTTCATATAACTTTTTCTGCTCTTTTACCTACTTTTTTCATGGAAAATCTGATTAATTTCTCAATATTTTTATATTATACTGCTATTTTTGTATATATACTGCGCTGAAACCCGCATTTCCCAAACTACTATGAAAGTTTTTGATCCTTAACCTTATCTTTAATCTTTAATCTATATATATACTGCGCTGAAACCCGCATTTCCTTAACTACTATGAACGTTTTTGATCTTTAGCCAACTTTTTCCTGTGATTTTTACTAGTTTCTTCTTTTCATATAACTTTTTCTGCTCTTTTACCTACTTTTTTCATGGAAAATCTGATTATTTTCTCAATATTTTTATATTACATATATATATACTGCGCTGAAACCCGCATTTCCTAAACTACTATGAAAGTTTTTGATCTTAAACCAACTTTTTCCTGTCATTTTTACTAGTTTCTTCTTTTCATATAACTTTTTCTGCTCTTTTACCTACATTTTTCATGGAAAATCTGTTTATTTTCTCAATATTTTTATGTTATACTGCTATTTTTATATATATAGTGCGCTGAAACCCGCATTTCCTGAACTACTATGAAAGTTTTTGATCTTTTACCAACTATTTCCTGTGATTTTTACTAGTTTCTTCTTTTCATATAACTTTTTCTGCTCTTTTACCTGCTTTTTTCATGGAAAATCTGATTATTTTCTCAATATTCTTATATTATACTGCTATTTTTGTATATATACTGCGCTGAAACCCGCATTTCCTAAACTACTATGAAAGTTTTTGATCTTTAGCCAACTTTTTCCTGTGATTTTTACTAGTTTCTTCTTTTCATATAACTTTTTCTGCTCTTTTACCTACATTTTTCATGGAAAATCTGATTATTTTCTCAATATTTTTATATTATGCTGCTATTTTTATATATATACTGCGCTGTTACCCGCATTTCCTGAACTACTATGAAAGTTTTTGATCTTTAGCCAACTTTTTCCTGTCATTTTTACTAGTTTCTTCTTTTCATATAACTTTTTCTGCTCTTTTACCTACATTTTTCATGGAAAATCTGATTATTTTCTCAATATTTTTATATTACATATATATGTACTGCGCTGAAACCCGCATTTCCTAAAATACTATGAAAGTTTTTGATCTTTAACCTACTTTTTCCTGTCATTTTTACTAGTTTCTTCTTTTCATATAACTTTTTCTGCTCTTTTACCTACTTTTTTCATGGAAAATGTGATTATTTTCTCAATATTTTTATATTATATATATATACTGCGCTAAAACCTGCATTTCCTAAACTACTATGAAAGTTTTTGATCTTTAGCCAACTTTTTCCTGTGATTTTTACTAGTTTCTTCTTTTCATATAACTTTTTCTGCTCTTTTACCTACTTTTTTCATGGAAAATCTGATTATTTTCTCAATATTTTTATATTATATTTATATACTGCGCTGAAACCCGCATTTCCTAAACTACTATGAAAGTTGTTGATCTATAACCAACTTTTTCCTGTGATTTTTACTAGTTTCTTCTTTTCATATAACTTTTTCTGCTCTTTTACCTACTTTTTTCATGGAAAATCTGATTATTTTCTCAAAAATTTTATATATACTGCGCTGAAACCCGCGTTTCCTAAACTACTATGAAAGTTTTTGATCTTTAACCAACTTTTTCCTGTGATTTTTACTAGTTTCTTCTTTTCATATAACTTTTTCTGCTCTTTTACCTACTATTTTCATGGAAAATCTGATTATTTTCTCAATATTTTTATATTATATATATATACTGCGCTAAAACCTGCATTTCCTAAACTACTATGAAAGTTTTTGATCTTTAGCCAACTTTTTCCTGTGATTTTTACCAGTTTCTTCTTTTCATATAACTTTTTCTGCTCTTTTACCTACATTTTTCATGGAAAATCTGATTATTTTCTCAATATTTTTATATTATATTTATATACTGCGCTGAAACCCGCATTTCCTAAACAACTATGAAAGTTATTGATCTTTAACCAACTTTTTCCTGTGATTTTTACTAGTTTCTTCTTTTCATATAACTTTTTCTGCTCTTTTACCTACTTTTTTCATGGAAAATCTGATTATTTTCTCAATATTTTTATATTACATATATATATACTGCGCTGAAACCCGCATTTCCTAAACTACTATGAAAGTTTTTGATCTTTAACCAACTTTTTCCTGTCATTTTTACTTGTTTCTTCTTTTCATATAACTTTTTCTGCTCTTTTACCTCCTTTTTTCATGGAAAATCTGATTATTTTCTCAATATTTTTATATTATACTGCTATTTTTATATATATACTGCGCTGAAACCCGCATTTCCTAAACTACTATGAAAGTTTTTGATCTTTAACCAACTTTTTCCTTTCATTATTACTAGTTTCTTCTTTTCATATTACTTTTCCTGCTCTTTTACCTACATTTTTCATGGAAAATTTGATAATTTTCTCAATATTTTTATATTACATATATATATACTGCGCTGAAACCCGCATTTCCTAAACTACTACTACTACTACTATATTTTTATATTATACTGCTATTTTTATGTATATACTGCGCTGAAACCCGCGTTTCCTAAACTACTATGAAAGTTTTTGATCTTTAGCCAACTTTTTCCTGTGATTTTTACTAGTTTCTTCTTTTCATATAACTTTTTCTGCTCTTTTACCTACTTTTTTCATGGAAAATCTGATTATTTTCTCAATATTTTTATATTATATTTATATACTGCGCTGAAACCCGCATTTCCTAAACTACTATGAAAGTTGTTGATCTATAACCAACTTTTTCCTGTGATTTTTACTAGTTTCTTCTTTTCATATAACTTTTTCTGCTCTTTTACCTACTTTTTTCATGGAAAATCTGATTATTTTCTCAATATTTTTATATTACATATATATATACTGCGCTGAAACCCGCATTTCCTAAACTACTATGAAAGTTTTTGATCTTTAACCAACTTTTTCCTGTGATTTTTACTAGTTTCTTCTTTTCATATAACTTTTTCTGCTCTTTTACCTACTATTTTCATGGAAAATCTGATTATTTTCTCAATATTTTTATATTATATATATATACTGCGCTAAAACCTGCATTTCCTAAACTACTATGAAAGTTTTTGATCTTTAGCCAACTTTTTCCTGTGATTTTTACCAGTTTCTTCTTTTCATATAACTTTTTCTGCTCTTTTACCTACATTTTTCATGGAAAATCTGATTATTTTCTCAATATTTTTATATTATATTTATATACTGCGCTGAAACCCGCATTTCCTAAACAACTATGAAAGTTATTGATCTTTAACCAACTTTTTCCTGTGATTTTTACTAGTTTCTTCTTTTCATATAACTTTTTCTGCTCTTTTACCTACTTTTTTCATGGAAAATCTGATTATTTTCTCAATATTTTTATATTACATATATATATACTGCGCTGAAACCCGCATTTCCTAAACTACTATGAAAGTTTTTGATCTTTAACCAACTTTTTCCTGTCATTTTTACTAGTTTCTTCTTTTCATATAACTTTTTCTGCTCTTTTACCTCCTTTTTTCATGGAAAATCTGATTATTTTCTCAATATTTTTATATTATACTGCTATTTTTATATATATACTGCGCTGAAACCCGCATTTCCTAAACTACTATGAAAGTTTTTGATCTTTAACCAACTTTTTCCTTTCATTATTACTAGTTTCTTCTTTTCATATTACTTTTCCTGCTCTTTTACCTACATTTTTCATGGAAAATTTGATAATTTTCTCAATATTTTTATATTACATATATATATACTGCGCTGAAACCCGCATTTCCTAAACTACTATGAAAGTTTTTGATCCTTAACCAATTTTTTCCTGTCATTTTTACTAGTTTCTTCTTTAAATATAACTTTTTCTGCTCTTTTACCTACTTTTTTCATGGAAAATCTGATTATTTTCTCAATATTTTTATATTATACTGCTATTTTTATGTATATACTGCGCTGAAACCCGCATTTCCTAAACTACTATGAAAGTTTTTGATCTTTAGCCAACTTTTTCCTGTGATTTTTACTAGTTTCTTCTTTTCATATAACTTTTTCTGCTCTTTTACCTACTTTTTTCATGGAAAATCTGATTATTTTCTCAATATTTTTATATTATACTGCTATTTTTATGTATATACTGCGCTGAAACCCGAATTTCCTAAACTACTATGAAAGTTTTTGATCTTTAACCAACTTTTTCCTGTCATTTTTACTAGTTTCTTCTTTTCATATAACTTTTTCTGCTCTTTTACCTACTTTTTTCATGGAAAATCTGATTATTTTCTCAATATTTTTATATTACATATATATATACTGCGCTGAAACCCGCATTTCCTAAACTACTATGAAAGTTTTTGGTCTTTAACCAACTTTTTCCTGTGATTTTTACTAGTTTCTTCTTTTCATATAACTTTTTCTGCTCTTTTACCTACTTTTTTTCATGGAAAATCTGATAATTTTCTCAATATTTTAATATAATATTTATATACTGCGCTGAAACCTTTATTTCCTAAGCTACTATGAAAGTTTTTGATCTTTAACCAACTTTTTCCTGTTATTTTTACTAGTTTCTTCTTATCGTATAACTTTTTCTGCTCTTTTACCTACTTTTTTCATGGAAAATCTGATTATTTTCTCAATATTTTTATATTATACTGCTATTTTTATGTATATACTGCGCTGAAACCCGCGTTTCCTAAACTACTATGAAAGTATTTGATCTTTAACCAACTTTTTCCTGTGATTTTTACTAGTTTCTTCTTTTCATATAACTTTTTCTGCTCTTTTACCTACTTTTTTCATGGAAAATCTGATAATTTTCTCAATATTTTAATATATTATTTATATACTGCGCTGAAACCCGCATTTCCTTAACTACTATGAAAGTTTTTGATCTTTAACCAACTTTTTCCTGTGATTTTTACTAGTTTCTTCTTTTCATAAAACTTTTTCTGCTCTTTCACCTACTTTTTTCATGGAAAATCTGATTATTTTCTCAATATTTGTATATTACATATATATACACTGCGCTGAAACCCGCATTTCCTAAACTACTATGAAAGTTTTTGATCTTTAACCAACTTTTTCCTGTGATTTTTACTAGTTTCTTCTTTTCATATAACTTTTTCTGCTCTTTTACCTACATTTTTCATGGAAAATCTGATTATTTTCTCAATATTTTTATATTATATTTATATACTGCGCTTAAACCCGCATTTCCTAAACTACTATGAAAGTTTTTGATCTTTAACCAGCTTTTTCCTGTGATTTTTACTAGTTTCCTCTTTTCATATAACTTTTTCTGCTCTTTTACCTACTTTTTTCATGGAAAATCTGATTATTTTCTCAATATTTTTATATTACATATATAAATACTGCGCTGAAACCCGCATTTCCTAAACTACTATGAAAGTTTTTGATCTTTAACTAACTTTTTCCTGTCATTTTTACTAGTTTCTTCTTTTCATATAACTTTTTCTGCTCTTTTACCTACTTTTTTCATGGAAAATCTGATTATTTTCTCAATATTTTTATATTACATATATATATACTGCGCTGAAACCCGCATTTCCTAAACTACTATGAAAGTTTTTGATCTTTAACCAACTTTTTCCTGTGATTTTTACTAGTTTCTTCTTTTCATATAACTTTTTCTGCTCTTTTACCTACTTTCTTCATGGAAAATCTGATAATTTTCTCAATATTTTTATATTATATTTATATACTGCGCTGAAACCCGCATTTCCTAAACTACTATGAAAGTTTTTGATCTTTAACCAACTTTTTCCTGTGATTTTTACTAGTTTCTTCTTTTCATATAACTTTTTCTGCTCTTTTACCTACTTTTTTCATTCAAAGTCTGATTATTTTCTCAATATTTTTATATTACATATATATATACTGCGCTGAAACCCGCATTTCCTAAACTACTATGAAAGTTTTTGATCTTTAACCAACTTTTTTTGTGATTTTTACTAGTTTCTTTTTTCATATAACTTTTTCTGCTCTTTTACCTACTTTTTTCATGGAAAATCTGATACTTTTCTCAATATTTTTATATTACATCTATATATACTGCGCTGAAACCCGCATTTCCTTAACTACTATGAAAGTTTTTAATCTTTAACCAACTTTTTCCTGTCATTTTTACTAGTTTCTTCTTTTCATATAACTTTTTCTGCTCTTTTACCTACTTTTTTCATGGAAAATCTGATTATTTTCTCAATATTTTTATATTACATATATATATACTGCGCTGAAACCCGCATTTCCTAAACTACTATGAAAGTTTTTGATCTTTAACCAACTTTTTCCTGTCATTTTTACTAGTTTCTTCTTTTCATATAACTTTTTCTGCTCTTTTACCTCCTTTTTTCATGGAAAATCTGATTATTTTCTCAATATTTTTATATTATACTGCTATTTTTATATATATACTGCGCTGAAACCCGCATTTCCTAAACTACTATGAAAGTTTTTGATCTTTAACCAACTTTTTCCTTACATTATTACTAGTTTCTTCTTTTCATATTACTTTTCCTGCTCTTTTACCTACATTTTTCATGGAAAATTTGATAATTTTCTCAATATTTTTATATTACATATATATATACTGCGCTGAAACCCGCATTTCCTAAACTACTATGAAAGTTTTTGATCTTTAACCAACTTTTTCCTGTCATTTTTACTAGTTTCTTCTTTAAATATAACTTTTTCTGCTCTTTTACCTACTTTTTTCATGGAAAATCTGATTATTTTCTCAATATTTTTATATTATACTGCTATTTTTATGTATATACTGCGCTGAAACCCGCATTTCCTAAACTACTATGAAAGTTTTTGATCTTTAACCAACTTTTTCCTGTGATTTTTACTAGTTTCTTCTTTTCATATAACTTTTTCTGCTCTTTTACCTACTTTTTTCATGGAAAATCTGATTATTTTCTCAATATTTTTATATTACATATATATATACTGCGCTGAAACCCGCATTTCCTAAACTACTATGAAAGTTTTTGATCTTTAACCAACTTTTTTTGTGATTTTTACTAGTTTCTTTTTTCATATAACTTTTTCTGCTCTTTTACCTACTTTTTTCATGGAAAATCTGATACTTTTCTCAATATTTTTATATTACATCTATATATACTGCGCTGAAACCCGCATTTCCTTAACTACTATGAAAGTTTTTAATCTTTAACCAACTTTTTCCTGTCATTTTTACTAGTTTCTTCTTTTCATATAACTTTTTCTGCTCTTTTACCTACTTTTTTCATGGAAAATCTGATTATTTTCTCAATATTTTTATATTACATATATATATACTGCGCTGAAACCCGCATTTCCTAAACTACTATGAAAGTTTTTGATCTTTAACCAACTTTTTCCTGTCATTTTTACTAGTTTCTTCTTTTCATATAACTTTTTCTGCTCTTTTACCTCCTTTTTTCATGGAAAATCTGATTATTTTCTCAATATTTTTATATTATACTGCTATTTTTATATATATACTGCGCTGAAACCCGCATTTCCTAAACTACTATGAAAGTTTTTGATCTTTAACCAACTTTTTCCTTACATTATTACTAGTTTCTTCTTTTCATATTACTTTTCCTGCTCTTTTACCTACATTTTTCATGGAAAATTTGATAATTTTCTCAATATTTTTATATTACATATATATATACTGCGCTGAAACCCGCATTTCCTAAACTACTATGAAAGTTTTTGATCTTTAACCAATTTTTTCCTGTCATTTTTACTAGTTTCTTCTTTAAATATAACTTTTTCTGCTCTTTTACCTACTTTTTTCATGGAAAATCTGATTATTTTTCTCAATATTTTTATATTATACTGCTATTTTTATGTATATACTGCGCTGAAACCCGCATTTCCTAAACTACTATGAAAGTTTTTGATCTTTAACCAACTTTTTCCTGTGATTTTTACTAGTTTCTTCTTTTCATATAACTTTTTCTGCTCTTTTACCTACTTTTTTCATGGAAAATCTGATTATTTTCTCAATATTTTTATATTATACTGCTATTTTTATGTATATACTGCGCTGAAACCCGCATTTCCTAAACTACTATGAAAGTTTTTGATCTTTAACCAACTTTTTCCTGTCATTTTTACTAGTTTCTTCTTTTCATATAACTTTTTCTGCTCTTTTACCTACTTTTTTCATGGAAAATCTGATTATTTTCTCAATATTTTTATATTACATATATATATACTGCGCTGAAACCCGCATTTCCTAAACTACTATGAAAGTTTTTGGTCTTTAACCAACTTTTTCCTGTGATTTTTACTAGTTTCTTCTTTTCATATAACTTTTTCTGCTCTTTTACCTACTTTTTTTCATGGAAAATCTGATAATTTTCTCAATATTTTAATATAATATTTATATACTGCGCTGAAACCCGCATTTCCTAAGCTACTATGAAAGTTTTTGATCTTTAACCAACTTTTTCCTGTTATTTTTACTAGTTTCTTCTTATCATATAACTTTTTCTGCTCTTTTACCTACTTTTTTCATGGAAAATCTGATTATTTTCTCAATATTTTTATATTATACTGCTATTTTTATGTATATACTGCGCTGAAACCCGCGTTTCCTAAACTACTATGAAAGTATTTGATCTTTAACCAACTTTTTCCTGTGATTTTTACTAGTTTCTTCTTTTCATATAACTTTTTCTGCTCTTTTACCTACTTTTTTCATGGAAAACCTGATAATTTTCTCAATATTTTAATATATTATTTATATACTGCGCTGAAACCCGCATTTCCTTAACTACTATGAAAGTTTTTGATCTTTAACCAACTTTTTCCTGTGATTTTTACTAGTTTCTTCTTTTCATAAAACTTTTTCTGCTCTTTCACCTACTTTTTTCATGGAAAATCTGATTATTTTCTCAATATTTTTATATTACATATATATACACTGCGCTGAAACCCGCATTTCCTAAACTACTATGAAAGTTTTTGATCTTTAACCAACTTTTTCCTGTGATTTTTACTAGTTTCTTCTTTTCATATAACTTTTTCTGCTCTTTTACCTACATTTTTCATGGAAAATCTGATTATTTTCTCAATATTTTTATATTATATTTATATACTGCGCTTAAACCCGCATTTCCTAAACTACTATGAAAGTTTTTGATCTTTAACCAGCTTTTTCCTGTGATTTTTAATAGTTTCCTCTTTTCATATAACTTTTTCTGCTCTTTTACCTACTTTTTTCATGAAAAATCTGATTATTTTCTCAATATTTTTATATTACATATATATATACTGCGCTGAAACCCGCATTTCCTAAACTACTATGAAAGTTTTTGATCTTTAACCAACTTTTTCCTGTGATTTTTACTAGTTTCTTCTTTTCATATAACTTTTTCTGCTCTTTTACCTACTTTTTTCATGGAAAATCTGATTATTTTCTCAATATTTTTATATTATACTGCTATTTTTATTTATGTACTGCGCTGAAACCCGCATTTACTAAACTACTATGAAAGTTTTTGATCTTTAACCAACTTTTTTTGTGATTTTTACTAGTTTCTTCTTTTCATATAACTTTTTCTGCTCTTTTACCTACTTTTTTCATGGAAAATCTGATAATTTTCTCAATATTTTAATATAATATTTATATACTGCGCTGAAACCCGCATTTCCTTAACTACTTTGAAAGTTTTTGATCTTTAACCAACTTTTTCCTGTGATTTTTACTAGTTTCTTCTTTTCATATAAGTTTTTCTGCTCTTTTACCTACTTTTTTCATGGAAAATCTGATTATTTTCTCAATATTTTTATATTATACTGCTATTTTTATGTATATACTGCGCTGAAACCCGCATTTCCTAAACTACTATGAAAGTTTTTGATCTTTTACCAACTTTTTCCTGTGATTTTTACTAGTTTCTTCTTTTCATATAACTTTTTCTGCTCTTTTACCTACTTTTTTCATGGAAAATCTGATTATTTTCTCAATATTTTAATATAATATTTATATACTGCGCTGAAACCCGCATTTCCTTAACTACTATGAAAGTTGTTGATCTTTAACCAACTTTTTCCTGTGATTTTTACTAGTTTCTTCTTTTCAAATAACTTTTTCTGCTCTTTTACCTACTTTTTTCATTCAAAGTCTGATTATTTTCTCAATATTTTTATATTATATATATATATACTGCGCTGAAACCCGCATTTCCTGAACTACTATGAAAGTTTTTGATCTTTAACCAACTTTTTCCTGTGATTTTTACTAGTTTCTTCTTTTCATATAACTTTTTCTGCTCTTTTACCTACTTTTTTCATGAAAAATCTGATAATTTTCTCAATATTTTAATATAATATTTATATACTGCGCTGAAACCCGCATTTCCTTAACTACTATGAAAGTTTTTGATCTTTAACCAACTTTTTCCTGTGATTTTTACTAGTTTCTTCTTTTCATATAACTTTTTCTGCTCTTTTACCTACTTTTTTCATGGAAAATCTGATTATTTTCTCAATATTTTTATATTATACTGCTATTTTTATGTATATACTGCGCTGAAACCCGCATTTCCTAAATTACTATGAAAGTTTTTGATCTTTAACCAACTTTTTCCTGTGATTTTTACTAGTTTCTTCTTTTCATATAACTTTTTCTGCTCTTTTACCTACTTTTTTCATGGAAAATCTGATAATTTTCTCAATATTTTAATATAATATTTATATACTGCGCTGAAACCCGCATTTCCTTAACTACTTTGAAAGTTTTTGATCTTTAACCAACTTTTTCCTGTGATTTTTACTAGTTTCTTCTTTTCAAATAACTTTTTCTGCTCTTTTACCTACTTTTTTCATGGAAAATCTGATAATTTTCTCAATATTTTTATATTATATTTATATACTGCGCTGAAACCCGCATTTCCTGAACTACTATGAAAGTTTTTGATCTTTAACCAACTTTTTCCTGTGATTTTTACTAGTTTCTTCTTTTCATATAACTTTTTTGCTCTTTTACCTACTTTTTTCATGAAAAATCTGATAATTTTCTCAATATTTTAATATAATATTTATATACTGCGCTGAAACCCGCATTTCCTAAACTACTATGAAAGTTTTTGATCTTTAACCAACTTTTTCCTGTGATTTTTACTAGTTTCTTCTTTTCATATAACTTTTTCTGCTCTTTTACCTACTTTTTTCATGGAAAATCTGATTATTTTCTCAATATTTTTATATTATACTGCTATTTTTATGTATATACTGCGCTGAAACCCGCATTTCCTAAACTACTATGAAAGTTTTTGATCTTTAAACAACTTTTTCCTGTGATTTTTACTAGTTTCTTCTTCTTTATATAACTTTTTCTGCTCTTTTACCTACTTTTTTCATGGAAAATCTGATAATTTTCTCAATATTTTAATATAATATTTATATACTGCGCTGAAACCCGCATTTCCTTAACTACTATGAAAGTTTTTGATCTTTAACCAACTTTTTCCTGTGATTTTTATTAGTTTCTTCTTTTCATATAACTTTTTTGCTCTTTTACCTACTTTTTTTCATGGAAAATCTGATTATTTTCTCAATATTTTTATATTACATATATATATACTGCGCTGAAACCCGCATTTCCTAAACTACTATGAAAGTTTTTGATCTTTAACCAACTTTTTCCTGTGATTTTTACTAGTTTCTTCTTTTCATATAACTTTTTCTGCTCTTTTACCTACTTTTTTCATGGAAAATCTGATTATTTTCTCAATATTTTTATATTATACTGCTTTTTTTATGTATATACTGCGCTGAAACCCGCATTTCCTAAACTACTATGAAAGTTTTTGATCTTTAACCAACTTTTTCCTGTGATTTTTACTAGTTTCTTCTTTTCATATAACTTTTTCTGCAATTTTACCTACTTTTTTCATGGAAAATCTGATTATTTTCTCAATATTTTTATATTATATTTATATACTGCGCTGAAACCCGCATTTCCTAAACTACTATGAAAGTTATTGATCTTGTACCAACTTTTTCCTGTGATTTTTTCTAGTTTCTTCTTTTCATATAACTTTTTCTGCTCTTTTACCTAATTTTTTAATGGAAAATCTGATAATTTTCTCAATATATTAATATAATACTTATATACTGCGCTGAAACCCGCATTTCCTTAACTACTATGAAAGTTTTTGATCTTTAACCAACTTTTTCCTGTGATTTTTACTAGTTTCTTCTTTTCATATAACTTTTTCTGCTCTTTTACCTACTTTTTTCATGGAAAATCTGATTATTTTCTCAATATTTTTATATTATACATATATATATACTGCGCTGAAACCCGCATTTCCTAAACTACTATGAAAGTTTTTGATCTTTAACCAACTTTTTCCTGTGATTTTTACTAGTTTCTTCTTTTCATATAACTTTTTCTGCTCTTTTACCTACTTTTTTCATGGAAAATCTGATTATTTTCTCAATATTTTAATATAATATTTATATACTGCGCTGAAACCCGCATTTCCTTAACTACTATGAAAGTTTTTGATCTCTAACCAACTTTTTCCTGTGATTTTTACTAGTTTCTTCTTTTCATATAACTTTTTCTGCTCTTTTACCTACTTTTTTCATGGAAAATCTGATAATTTTCTCAATATTTTAATATAATATTTATATACTGCGCTGAAACCCGCATTTCCTTAACTACTTTGAAAGTTTTTGATCTTTAACCAACTTTTTCCTGTGATTTTTACTAGTTTCTTCTTTTCAAATAACTTTTTCTGCTCTTTTACCTACTTTTTTCATGGAAAATCTGATAATTTTCTCAATATTTTTATATTATACTGCTATTTTTATGTATATATAGTGCGTTGAAACCCGCATTTCCTAAACAACTATGAAAGTTTTTGATCTTTAACCAACTTTTTCCTGTCATTTTTACTAGTTTCTTCTTTTCATATAACTTTTTCTGCTCTTTTACCTACTTTTTTCATGGAAAATCTGATTATTTTCTCAATATTTTTATATTATACTGCTATTTTTATGTATATACTGCGGTAAATCCCGCATTTCCTAAACTACTACGAAAGTTTTTGATCTTTAACCAACTTTTTCCTGTGATTTTTACTAGTTTCTTCTTTTCATATAACTTTTTCTGCTCTTTTACCTACTTTTTTCATAGCAAATCTGATTATTTTCTCAACATTTTTATATTACATATATATATACTGCGCTGAAACCCGCATTTCCTAAACTACTATGAAAGTTTTTGATCTTTAACCAACTTTTTTTGTAATTTTTACTAGTTTCTTCTTTTCATATAACTTTTTCTGCTCTTTTACCTACTTTTTTCATGGAAAATCTGATAATTTTCTCAATATTTTTATATTATATTTATATACTGCGCTGAAACCCGCATTTCCTTAACTACTTTGAAAGTTTTTGATCTTTAACCATCTTTTTCCTGTGATTTTTACTAGTTTCTTCTTTTCATATAACTTTTTCTGCTCTTTTACCACTTTTTTCATGGAAAATCTGATTATTTTCTCAATATTTTTATATTATACTGCTATTTTTATGTATATACTGCGCTGAAACCCGCATTTCCTAAACTACTATGAAAGTTTTTGATCTTTTACCAACTTTTTCCTGTGATTTTTACTAGTTTCTTCTTTTCATATAACTTTTTCTGCTCTTTTACCTATTTTTTCATGGAAAATCTGATTATTTTCTCAATATTTTAATATAATATTTATATACTGCGCTGAAACCCGCATTTCCTTATTTACTATGAAAGTTTTTGATCTTTAACCAACTTTTTCCTGTGATTTTTACTAGTTTCTTCTTTTCATATAACTTTTTCTGCTCTTTTACCTACTTTTTTCATGGAAAATCTGATTATTTTCTCAATATTTTTATATTATACTGCTATTTTTATGTATATACTGCGCTGAAACCCGCATTTCCTAAACTACTATGAAAGTTTTTGATCTTTAACCAACTTTTTCCTGTCATTTTTACTAGTTTCTTCTTTTCATATAACTTTTTCTGCTCTTTTACCTACTTTTTTCATGGAAAATCTGATTATTTTCTCAATATTTTTATATTATACTGCTATTTTTATGTATATATAGTGCGTTGAAACCCGCATTTCCTAAACTACTATGAAAGTTTTTGATCTTTAACCAACTTTTTCCTGTGATTTTTACTAGTTTCTTCTTTTCATATAACTTTTTCTGCTCTTTTACCTACTTTTTTCATGGAAAATCTGATTATTTTCTCAATATTTTTATATTATACTGCTATTTTTATGTATATACTGCGGTGAATCCCGCATTTCCTAAACTACTACGAAAGTTTTTGATCTTTAACCAACTTTTTCCTGTGATTTTTACTAGTTTCTTCTTTTCATATAACTTTTTCTGCTCTTTTACCTACTTTTTTCATGGAAAATCTGATTATTTTCTCAATATTCTTATATTATACTGCTATTTTTATATATATACTGCGCTGGAACCCGCATTTCCTAAACTACTATGAAAGTTTTTGATCTTTAACCAACTTTTTTCTGTGATTTTTACTAGTTTCTTCTTTTCATATAACTTTTTCTGCTCTTTTACCTACTTTTTTCATGGAAAATCTTATTATTTTCTCAATATTCTTATATTATACTGCTATTTTTGTATATATACTGCGCTGAAACCCGCATTTCCTAAACTACTATGAAAGTTTTTGATCTTTAACCAACTTTTTCCTGTGATTTTTACTAGTTTCTTCTTTTCATATAACTTTTTCTGCTCTTTTACCTACTTTTTTCTGGGAAAATCTGATTATTTTCTCAATATTTTTATATTATACTGCTATTTTTATGTATATACTGCGCTGAAACCCGCATTTCCTAAACTACTATGAAAGTTTTTGATCTTTAACCAACTTTTTCCTGTGATTTTTACTAGTTTCTTCTTTTCATATAACTTTTTCTACTCTTTTACCTACTTTTTTCATGGAAAATCTGATTATTTTCTCAATATTTTTATATTACATATATATATACTGCGCTGAAACCCGCATTTCCTAAACTACTATGAAAGTTTTTGATCTTTAACCAACTTTTTCCTGTCATTTTTACTTGTTTCTTCTTTTCATATAACTTTTTCTGCTCTTTTACCTACTTTTTTCATGGAAAATCTGATTATTTTCTCAGTATTTTTATATTATACTGCTATTTTTGTATATATACTGCGCTGAAACCCGCATTTCCCAAACTACTATGAAAGTTTTTGATCTTTAACCAACTTTTTCCTGTGATTTTTACTAGTTTCTTCTTTTCATATAACTTTTTCTGCTCTTTTACCTACTTTTTTCATGGAAAATCTGATTATTTTCTCAATATTTTTATATTACATATATATATACTGCGCTGAAACCCGCATTTCCTAAACTTCTATGAAAGTTTTTGATCTTTAACCAACTTTTTCCTGTGATTTTTACTAGTTTCTTCTTTTCATATAACTTTTTCTGCTCTTTTACCTACTTTTTTCATGGAAAATCTGATTATTTTCTCAATATTTTTATATTATACTGCTATTTTTATGTATATACTGCGCTGAAACCCGCATTTCCTAAACTACTATGAAAGTTTTTGATCTTTAACCAACTTTTTCCTGTCATTTTTACTAGTTTCTTCTTTTCATATAGCTTTTTCTGCTCTTTTACCTACTTTTTTCATGGAAAATCTGATTATTTTCTCAATATTTTTATATTATGCTGCTATTTTTATGTATATATAGTGCGTTGAAACCCGCATTTCCTAAACTACTATGAAAGTTTTTGATCTTTAACCAACTTTTTCCTGTCATTTTTACTAGTTTCTTCTTTTCATATAACTTTTTCTGCTCTTTTACCTACTTTTTTCATGGAAAATCTGATTATTTTCTCAATATTTTTATATTATACTGCTATTTTTATGTATATACTGCGGTGAATCCCGCATTTCCTAAACTACTACGAAAGTTTTTGATCTTTAACCAACTTTTTCCTGTGATTTTTACTAGTTTCTTCTTTTCATATAACTTTTTCTGCTCTTTTACCTACTTTTTTCATGGAAAATCTGATTATTTTCTCAATATTCTTATATTATACTGCTATTTTTATATTAATACTGCGCTGGAACCCGCATTTCCTAAACTACTATGAAAGTTTTTGATCTTTAACCAACTTTTTTGTGTGATTTTTACTAGTTTCTTCTTTTCATATAACTTTTTCTGCTCTTTTACCTACTTTTTTATGGAAAATCTTATTATTTTCTCAATATTCTTATATTATACTACTATTTTTGTATATATACTGCGCTGAAACCCGCATTTCCTAAACTACTATGAAAGTTTTTGATCTTTAACCAACTTTTTCCTGTGATTTTTACTAGTTTCTTCTTTTCATATAACTTTTTCTGCTCTTTTACCTACTTTTTTCTGGGAAAATCTGATTATTTTCTCAATATTTTTATATTATACTGCTATTTTTATGTATATACTGCGCTGAAACCCGCATTTCCTAAACTACTATGAAAGTTTTTGATCTTTAACCACCTTTTTCCTGTGATTTTTACTAGTTTCTTCTTTTCATATAACTTTTTCTACTCTTTTACCTACTTTTTTCATGGAAAATCTGATTATTTTCTCAATATTTTTATATTACATATATATATACTGCGCTGAAACCCGCATTTCCTAAACTACTATGAAAGTTTTTGATCTTTAACCAACTTTTTCCTGTCATTTTTACTAGTTTCTTCTTTTCATATAACTTTTTCTGCTCTTTTACCTACTTTTTTCATGGAAAATCTGATTATTTTCTCAATATTTTTATATTATGCTGCTATTTTTATGTATATATAGTGCGTTGAAACCCGCATTTCCTAAACTACTATGAAAGTTTTTGATCTTTAACCAACTTTTTCCTGTCATTTTTACTAGTTTCTTCTTTTCATATAACTTTTTCTGCTCTTTTACCTACTTTTTTCATGGAAAATCTGATTATTTTCTCAATATTTTTATATTATACTGCTATTTTTATGTATATACTGCGGTGAATCCCGCATTTCCTAAACTACTACGAAAGTTTTTGATCTTTAACCAACTTTTTCCTGTGATTTTTACTAGTTTCTTCTTTTCATATAACTTTTTCTGCTCTTTTACCTACTTTTTTTCATGGAAAATCTGATTATTTTCTCAATATTCTTATATTATACTGCTATTTTTATATTAATACTGCGCTGGAACCCGCATTTCCTAAACTACTATGAAAGTTTTTGATCTTTAACCAACTTTTTTGTGTGATTTTTACTAGTTTCTTCTTTTCATATAACTTTTTCTGCTCTTTTACCTACTTTTTTATGGAAAATCTTATTATTTTCTCAATATTCTTATATTATACTACTATTTTTGTATATATACTGCGCTGAAACCCGCATTTCCTAAACTACTATGAAAGTTTTTGATCTTTAACCAACTTTTTCCTGTGATTTTTACTAGTTTCTTCTTTTCATATAACTTTTTCTGCTCTTTTACCTACTTTTTTCTGGGAAAATCTGATTATTTTCTCAATATTTTTATATTATACTGCTATTTTTATGTATATACTGCGCTGAAACCCGCATTTCCTAAACTACTATGAAAGTTTTTGATCTTTAACCACCTTTTTCCTGTGATTTTTACTAGTTTCTTCTTTTCATATAACTTTTTCTACTCTTTTACCTACTTTTTTCATAGAAAATCTGATTATTTTCTCAATATTTTTATATTACATATATATATACTGCGCTGAAACCCGCATTTCCTAAACTACTATGAAAGTTTTTGATCTTTAACCAACTTTTTCCTGTCATTTTTACTAGTTTCTTCTTTTCATATAACTTTTTCTGCTCTTTTACCTACTTTTTTCATGGAAAATCTGATTATTTTCTCAATATTTTTATATTACATATATATATACTGCGCTGAAACCCGCATTTCCTAAACTACTATGAGAGTTTTTGATCTTTAACCAACTGTTTCCTGTCATTTTTACTAGTTTCTTCTTTTCATATAACTTTTTCTGCTCTTTTACCTACTTTTTTCATGGAAAATCTGATTATTTTCTCAGTATTTTTATATTATACTGCTATTTTTGTATATATACTGCGCTGAAACCCGCATTTCCTATTCTACTATGAAAGTTTTTGATCTTTAACCAACTTTTTCCTGTGATTTTTACTAGTTTCTTCTTTTCATATAACTTTTTCTGCTCTTTTAACTACTTTTTTCATGGAAAATCTGATTATTTTCTCAATATTTTTATATTACATATATATATACTGCGCTGAAACCCGCATTTCCTAAACTTCTATGAACGTTTTTGATCTTTAACCAACTTTTTCCTTTAATTTTTACTAGTTTCTTCTTTTCATATAACTTTTTCTGCTCTTTTACCTACATTTTTCATGGAAAATCTGATAATTTTCTCAATATTTTAATATAATATTTATATACTGCGCTGAAACCCGCATTTCCTTAACTACTATGAAAGTTTTTGATCTTTAACCAACTTTTTCCTGTGATTTTTACTAGTTTCTTCTTTTCATATAACTTTTTCTGCTCTTTTACCTACTTTTTTCATGGAAAATCTGATTATTTTCTCAATATTTTTATATTATACTGCTATTTTTATGTATATACTGCGCTGAAAGCCGCATTTCCTATTCTACTATGAAAGTTTTTGATCTTTAACCAACTTTTTCCTGTGATTTTTACTAGTTTCTTCTTTTCATATAACTTTTTCTGCTCTTTTACCTACTTTTTTCATGGAAAATCTGATCAATTTCTCAATATTTTTACATTACACTATATATATACTGCGCTGAAACCCGCATTTCCTAAACTACTATGAATGTTTTTGATCTTTAACCAACTTTTTCCTTTAATTTTTACTAGTTTCTTCTTTTCATATAACTTTTTCTGCTCTTTTACCTACATTTTTCATGAAAAATCTGATAATTTTCTCAATATTTTAATATAATATTTATATACTGCGCTGAAACCCGCATTTCCTTAACTACTATGAAAGTTTTTGATCTTTAACCAACTTTTTCCTGTGATTTTTACTAGTTTCTTCTTTTCATATAACTTTTTCTGCTCTTTTACCTACTTTTTTCATGGAAAATCTGATTATTTTCTCAATATTTTTATATTATACTGCTATTTTTATGTATATACTGCGCTGAAACCCGCATTTCCTATTCTACTATGAAAGTTTTTTGATCTTTAACCAACTTTTTCCTGTGATTTTTTACTAGTTTCTTCTTTTCATATAACTTTTTCTGCTCTTTTACCTACTTTTTTCATGGAAAATCTGATCAATTTCTCAATATTTTTATATTACACTATATATATACTGCGCTGAAACCCGCATTTCCTAAACTTCTATGAAAGTTTTTGATCTTTAACCAACCTTTTCCTGTGATTTTTACTAGTTTCTTCTTTTCATATAACTTTTTCTTCTCTTTTACCTACTTTTTTCATGGAAAATCTGATTATTTTCTCAATATTTTTGTATTACATATATATATACTGCGCTGAAACCCGCATTTCCTTAACTACTATGAAAGTTTTTGATCTTTAACCAACTTTTTCCTCTGATTTTTTCTAGTTTCTTCTTTTCATATAACTTTTTCTGCTCTTTTACCTACTTTTTTCATGGAAAATCTGATTATTTTCTCAATATTTTTATATTATATTTATATACTGCGCTGAAACCCGCATTTCCTAAACTACTATGAAAGTTTTTGATCTTTAACCAACTTTTTCCTGCGATTCTTACTAGTTTCTTCTTTTCATATAACTTTTTCTGCTCTTTTACCTACATTTTTCATGGAAAATCTGATAATTTTCTCAATATTGTTATATTATATATATATACTGCGCTGAAACCCGCATTTCCTTAACTACTATGAAAGTTTTTGATCTTTAACCAACTTTTTTCCTGTGATTTTTACTAGTTTCTTCTTTTCATATAACTTTTTCTGCTCTTTTACCTACTTTTTTCATGGAAAATCTGATTATTTTCTCAATATTCTTATATTATACTGCTATTTTTATATATATACTGCGCTGAAACCCGCATTTCCTAAACTACTATGAAAGTTTTTGATCTTTAAACCAACCTTTTTCCTGTGATTTTACTAGTTTCTTCTTTTTCATATAACTTTTTCTGCTCTTTTACCTACTTTTTTTCATTCAAAGTCTGATTATTTTCTCAATATTTTTATATTACATATATATATACTGCGCTGAAACCCGCATTTCCTAAACTACTATGAAAGTTTTTGATCTTTAACCAACTTTTTCCTGTCATTTTTACTAGTTTCTTCTTTTCATATAACTTTTTCTGCTCTTGTCCCTACTTTTTTCATGGAAAATCTGATTATTTTCTCAATATTTTTTATATTATACTGCTATTTTTATGTATATACTGCGCTGAAACCCGCATTTCCTAAACTACTATGAAAGTTTTTGATCTTTAACCAACTTTTTCCTGTGATTTTTACTAGTTTCTTCTTTTCATATAACTTTTTCTGCTCTTTTACCTACTTTTTTCATGGAAAATCTGATTATTTTCTCAATATTCTTATATTATACTGCTATTTTTATATATATACTGCGCTGAAACCCGCATTTCCTAAACTACTATGAAAGTTTTTGATCTTTAACCAACTTTTTCCTGTGATTTTTACTAGTTTCTTCTTTTCATATAACTTTTTCTGCTCTTTTACCTACTTTTTTCATTCAAAGTCTGATTATTTTTCTCAATATTTTTATATTACATATATATATACTGCGCTGAAACCCGCATTTCCTAAACTACTATGAAAGTTTTTGATCTTTAACCAACTTTTTCCTGTCATTTTTACTAGTTTCTTCTTTTCATATAACTTTTTCTGCTCTTTTACCTACATTTTTCATGGAAAATCTGATAATTTTCTCAATGTTTTTATATTATATTTATATACTGCGCTGAAACCCGCATTTCCTAAGCTACTATGAAAGTTGTTGATCTTTAACCAACTTTTTCCTGTGATTTTTACCAGCTTCTTCTTTTCATATAACTTTTTCTGCTCTTTTACCTACATTTTTCATGGAAAATCTGATTATTTTCTCAATATTTTTATATTATACTGCTATTTTTATGTATATACTGCGCTGAAACCCGCATTTCCTAAACTACTATGAAAGTTTTTGATCTTTTACCAACTTTTTCCTGTGATTTTTACTAGTTTCTTCTTTTCATATAACTTTTTCTGCTCTTTTACCTACTTTTTTTCATGGAAAATCTGATCATTTTCTCAATATTTTTATATTATATTTATATACTGCGCTAAAACCCGCATTTCCTTTACTACTATGAAAGTTGTTGATCTTTAACCAACTTTTTCCTGTCATTTTTACTAGTTTCTTCTTTTCATATAACTTTTTCTGCTCTTTTACCTACTTTTTTCATGGAAAATCTGATTATTTTCTCAATATTTTTATATTATACTGCTATTTTTGTATATATACTGCGCTGAAACCCGCATTTCTTAAACTACTATGAAAGTTTTTGATCTTTAACCAACTTTTTCCTGTGATTTTTACTAGTTTCTTCTTTTCATATAACTTTTTCTGCTCTTTTACCTACTTTTTTCATGGAAAATCTGATTATTTTCTCAATATTTTTATATTATACTGCTATTTTTATATATATACTGCGCTGAAACCCGCATTTCCTGAAATACTATGAAAGTTTTTGATCTTTAGCCAACTTTTTCCTGTGATTTTTACTAGTTTCTTCTTTTCATATAACTTTTTCTGCTCTTTTACCTACTTTTTTCATGGAAAATCTATGAAATCTGATTATTTTCTCAATATTTTTATATTACATATATATATACTGCGCTGAAACCCGCATTTCCTAAACTACTATGAAAGTTTTTGATCTTTAACCAACTTCTTCCTGTGATTTTTACTAGTTTCTTCTTTTCATATAACTTTTTCTGCAATTTTACCTACTTTTTTCATGGAAAATCTGATTATTTTCTCAATATTTTTATATTATATTTATATACTGCGCTGAAACCCGCATTTCCTAAACTACTATGAAAGTTTTTGATCTTTAACCAACTTTTTCCTGTGATTTTTACTAGTTTCTTCTTTTCATATAACTTTTTCTGCTCTTTAACCTACTTTTTTCATTCAAAGTCTGATTATTTTCTCAATATTTTTTATATTATACTGCTATTTTTATGTATATACTGCGCTGAAACCCGCATTTCCTAAACTACTATGAAAGTTTTTGATCTTTAACCAACTTTTCCTGTGATTTTTACTAGTTTCTTCTTTTCATATAAATTTTTCTGCTCTTTTAAATACTTTTTTCATGGAAAATCTGATTATTTTCTCAATATTTTTATATTACATATATATATACTGCGCTGAAACCCGCATTTCCTAAACTACTATGAAAGTTTTTGATCTTTAACCAACTTTTTCCTGTCATTTTTACTAGTTTCTTCTTTTCATATAACTTTTTCTGCTCTTTTACCTACTTTTTTCATGGAAAACTGATTATTTTCTCAATATTTTAATATTATACTGCTATTTTTGTGTATATACTGCGCTGAAACCCGCATTTCCTAAACTACTATGAAAGTTTTTGATCTTTAACCAACTTTTTCCTGTGATTTTTACTAGTTTCTTCTTTTCATATAACTTTTTCTGCTCTTTTACCTACATTTTTCATGGCAAATCTGATTATTTTCTCAATATTTTTATATTACATATATATATACTGCGCTGAAACCCGCATTTCCTAAACTACTATGAAAGTTTTTGATCTTTAACCAACTTTTTCCTGTGATTTTTACTAGTTTCTTCTTTTCATATAACTT